>JANHGC010003030.1:14932-25254 GCA_027560395.1 Boaedon fuliginosus | reverse complement strand
TTGCACCAAACTGATCACTGCCCAATTCCATGGAATTCTGAGTGGCTCCAAGTAATATAAAAACAAATACAAATCAAAAACAAGATGTACCTAGGAACACTAAGACAACTGACAATTATTACATCATATCTTGAAATGTTTACTAATAGAAAGTGGCCATTTGGATTCAATCAACCAAGCCTGAGCAAAATTATAAGCCATAAGGCTCTTACACTGATAATAAATGTTATGTTTTTGCCCCAAACTGCCATAAGGGAATGTCTGAAATTGGTTTTAGACAGTGATAGTTAAATTTCCCAAAGCAGAAGATCTCTTTAATAAGTACAGGATTTATCATCTCACCACCCACATCCTTCAGGCATAGTTTGCATACTGAACTTGGTAAATATTCAAGGTGGTTATCCTGAAAAATCAAGTGGCTATCCTATACGAGGAGTCATTAGCAAGGAAAGCTGTGGTAGCCCAGGAGAAACATGCAGAAGAGAAGAGTTACAAAGAATGTATATAACATGAAATCTTTGTGAAGTTTTTACCTGCATGGAATTGCCATTGGAGGATACTCAAGAGCAGAAAGAGAACACTGATGAAATCTCAAGGAGACTGAAATGAAAGTTATGCATGGAATAGATAGAAGAATCCTGTGCATCCCAAAGTCATTCTCAGGCATTTCCCCCCTGGAATCACTCTTCAAGTTAAAGAGACACAATATGTAAGGAAAGTCCAAACAGTTTTTCAATATTATGCATGAGGTACATATTATGCACTGCTAAACATTATAATTTTTGTGAAATACAGTACTGCTATTGGTTAGCAGTAGCTAAGTTGTATTTTCACAACCTGGTTCTCTATTAAACCATGCTATCCACCAACAAGGGTCTGAAAGCTACACTATTTCATGAATTTTGGACCCAATGGTGAATCATTTTAATCACTCTGATCTTGCAACATTCTCACATGGGGCTGTTTTTCCCTGTGGAATCTCAGCCAGAACACTATTATAGTGGGAGTAGAGAAGCCTCATTTATCAGTCATAAATTTGTATTTGCAAGATTAAATTATGGTGTCCACTGAGGAATGACAGAAATAGCTGGAGCTGGGGGAGGGGGCAGAGTTGAGAAAAAGCATCTCATTGCCTTTTTTGTCCAACTATTTTCATCCAAATCTAATTTGTTCTAAGCTTCTTGATGTTATTGAACAAGCTTTTACATACATACATTGTTCCTTTTGCCATCTTTCCAGGTTATTTATGGGATGATATAGTTTTGTGGATAGGCTAAACAAAATGTTCCCAAATATTAAGAGGCAATAAAAATCTTAGTATCATGAATCTCAATTTGAGAACAGTCCAACTTCTCTATTGTACTTATAAATATTTCATATGCAACATCTTTTGTGTTTCTTCTCTACATCTCTTCAATGGTTTAGAACATATTCAAGAGGATTTTGGAACAATTCAGCAGAAGCACATGGTAGATATTATCCAAACCCCATAGACACATTAAAAAATTTAGTCTATATTTATATCTATTCTACATATAAATGAATGAAATGACAACTTTGATAGCTAAAGGTGAACTGAATGTTTTATGGCATAGTTTAAAATGATTATTTTAAAAAACAAAGAGAACTGTTGGTGAAAATATGCTAAACATTATCAATCTGCAGTATAATGCAGATTACAAACAGCCATATACCTAAGAACCAAACATTACCTTAGCTACCCACATGTAACAGCTAAGCCAGATCTAGATTTCTAGCTTAGCACAAGCAAGGGCACAGTGGTGCATTGCTGATCAATCAGTCCAAGGTTGTCCACCTAATAACCCTCTGGACAGGGTTATTAAATGAACTATGGAATTTCAAAAGTTTGCTTTGTTAATGTCTAAATCAGGACCCCTGGCTTCTTATCAAGAACACACTCTGGCTTCCAACCCTAACTTGTCAAGGCAAGAACCAAAAGGAATCCCAATTATTCAAACAGGTCTGCTCTGTAACTTTGTTCTCCTTTGGCATATAAAGATTTAATACATGACATTTAAAATGAGTCTCAAGCTCTAGGCTACACATGGTCCATTTAAAAAAAAATTCAATGCACCACAAATAATAAGTATGCAAAATGTAACTGACATCCACTGTCCATTCAAATTTTATTTAAAAATCAGTTTATAGTGCTAATTATAAATGTGTTATTCTTTTGGTCCAAGTCAATAAATCACAGTAAATACTATTCTTCTTTGTTCAAATATAGTTAAAAAAATTCCACATTGGTCATTTGGAAAATGAGGTTTGTGTAATATTGCTCATAAAATTATATGCTTTCTCTCCTCTTTTCCTGTTTTTGTTATTGTTTCTCTCTAAACATGACCTGTGCCGATAATAAAGATTATTGCCAAGCATAAAAAATGCCCTTCATCAGAAGGCAGTACCCAAAAGTGAGTTTTTTATAAACCCAGTAATAGGCTTGACTCATTGCTGACACACCTAGTTATTAAAATATCTTTAGCTTGTTTAGACATCTTCTTTTCTTCCAGAGAAGGGGAAAATTCTCTAATTCTATCCAACATCTAGAAATAAATTAAATGAATAGATTGAACTTGCATCCAAAGAAAACGAGTTTTCCTTTTAGTTGTGGAAAATAATTTAATCAGAATAAAAAATTGGAAGGACTATGTTAAAATAAATGGAATACAGAATTATTAGAAAGATTTGATTTTTACCTTTTTTCCAAGCAAAATAAATAAAAAATATTGAAGGAGTTTAATCCAATAAAGCCATCAGCTAAAAACACCATTTTATTTACATTTCTATGCTATCCTATCAAGAGTTCAAAAACTGATTGACAGTTGCCCTATTTATAAGCTATTCATTCCTTTGTATAGGAGCATCAGTTAGATACTGAGCACATACCTTCCATTTATAGAGACATAGAATCCCAGGACTGTGAAACTGGAAGCAAGCATATGGATCTACCACAGTTCTCCCCAATAAGCAGGAAAACCAATTAAATCATCTTCAATGGATGATTGTCCAGCTTCTTCTTAAAAATCTACAGAGCTAGAGAAAGTTGGTAGTGTTCCATAGATATACTTTGTCCTTTCAGTGGCTCGCTATAATAGAAAAGATGAAACACTTTCAGGCTAGAGGTAGTTTTCAAGAATCTTCTCACGCTCAGGGAGAATGGTACTAATTTAATCTTCCCCAGGGTTCTGAATTTCTATGTACATTAAAGTCAAGGCAGCATTAAGTAAAACTGTTTCACAGAGTATAGGAAAGAGGTCCAATATGCCAGGCAGATGTTTCTGCAGGGAACACAATGTCTTACACTACAATGCTATAAAAAACTGTGATTATCTGACTTGGAACACAATTCTACCTAGTCTATAATACCCAAGTACAGTATATAGCATATATTCCAAATGGAATTTTCTTAAGAAAATGTGCTATAACTCATAATGCAAAATGGGGTCCTGCATGCACACAGCGTGCTTTTGATTTAAGTTTATTTTTTGTCTAACAGTTAAACACTACTGATAACAGTGTTATCATAATGAAGCCAATGCAAGCCTATCTCACATCCCCAGTGGAAAAATTAATAAATACAAATTAATTCTGAATCGAACCAGGAGTGGTATACTAACAACAAATTAGCAACATGTCTGCAATCCCACAACAAAAACTTTAGGCTAGAAGTTGTTCACATGTTTCAAAAATTGCATTCCCTAATTTTTGTTTTCTGTTGTTATCCCGTATCCTCTTTTTTCTTTCTCTGCTTTTTTTGTATTTTATATTTTTTTTAAAATGTAATGTTTTTAAATTTAAAAAGGAAAGGGAGGGAAAGAGCTTTTCCAAGAGTTCTATGTATAATAAGAACAAGCCATTATTTCCGTACTTCCTATAGATTGTGAAGTTGATTTTAGAAGGAAAGGAAGAGAGATGAAAGAAAGTTAAAAGAGAGAGAGAGAGAGAGAGAGAGAGAGAACAACCCAGAGTGGTCTGACTCATCATTTGTTTCACCACACCTCCCTTGTAACCTTGAGGAAATTCACTTACCTATTACACATAGCCTTGAAGGGAGACAGCCTTTGAAAGAAAAAGTATTGCTTCAATCGCAGATATTAATCAGGTAGATTCAGCAATCTTCTACAGCCTAATATCTTCCAGATATACTGGAACTGCAATTTCAGCCTCAGTATCTCTAGTAGGTACTATGTTGAGGGGGATGGATCTACAGTTTATTTCCAGATCAACATTATTCCTGATTTCAAACAATCTGATCTGACTGGATGTTTAATTGAACCCACTGACACAAAGGATCAATAGTTAACCCACTCACAATCAATAATAGCACAACTCATCTACCCTTGACCCAAATATCTGGGAAAATAGTCACACTTTCTATGCTTTCAATGCTTTGTGAAAGATTAACATGGTTGGAGCCAATAGGATCTCTGGGTGGATCAAAATGATTGAGGTCTAAATAAAAAAAACTAGAATGGTTTAGACTCTTTAGCTTGGGAGAAAGACATGCAAGAAGACATATGACTGAGAGGTAATGAAATAATGCACAGCATGGAGAAAATGAATAGAGATATGTTTTCCTCCATCTCCAAGACAATTCCTGAAGACAATTCCTGAAGACAATTCCTGGAACTGACTGAAAGAACATTTCAAAAAGACAAAAGGAAAAACTTCTTTGCACAGCACACTCGTGGAATTCATTGTCAGGTGTGGTGAAGGCCATGAACTTGGATCTCTTTAAAAGGATAATTACATGGAGGCCAGGACTACTGTTTTTCAAGATTCAGTATTATCTCTGGGTTGGTGGCAGCATGTCTTCAAATGCCATCTAGAAGGGAACAATGAGTAGAGAGGGAAATGCCAGCTATGTCTTGTTTCAGAATACTGCTGCGATCTTCCATGGCTGCCTTCTACACTTTCGAAAACTTATTTTAAAATGTGCACTCATTCCCATTCCAAAGCACTTCCTGCTGTCAAATCTGAGCTATTCATAGCATTTGGTAGCTACTGAGCACACTCAGTTTTGGGTATGGTAGTTATCAAGCTTTATAAACATGGACTTCTATATCTATGCATTTCTTCTCATAGTACTTTCTGTGAGGCAATAAAAACTGTAGCTTGCAAGCTGGCCAATAAATGACAACCTTTGCTGCTCCTTCACTGTCCTCCTCCCTCGCTCTGGCTTGGGCCAATTGTGAACAAACTGATCCCTTTATCACTCCCCACCCCCATAAATTATGACATTTTCCTTCCAACCCTATGAAAACTGCAGTTGTCTATATTCTCATAGACTACAAAAACGCACCCGAGATTTCTGATATTATAAAAATGCTAATAATTTGGATTTCCAAGCAAAAGTAAGTTTTTCTTCATTAGGGGAAATGACGACAGAGGAACATAAATACTGTTAACATGACTTCCTGTTCTGAAAATTAATGTGGATGAGGCATTTCTTACAGATTTAGCTGTTAGCCTGATAGTGCCATCTTGTTTTCATTAGCCATATGATTACATAGCCAAAATCCTAAACCACAAATATTAATTAGTAATTTTCCAAAAGACATCAAGAAAAAAACGTATACATAGTTTGGTACTGAGAAATCGTAACACAACCTGTGAGTTTTCTAGGTTAGCTGTACAACTTCCTTTTACTTTTTAAAAATAAATTTGTTGTCTCTTTGATATTATCCCAACCTTTCTTGCTCACTGCCCATACTGGTTGGGCTGATGGGAGTTAGAATCCCACATGCATTCCATATGTTCCCAAGATTTATTTTACTCACAACTCTGAGGTATTAACTAAATGTATCTGAACTACATTCCTGCAAAATGTGAAACTGATTTGAAGTGTATGTATATATTTTTATTTCAAATTCAATATAATTTCCATAATTCAAACCTAAACACTGCAACTTTTGAAACCAAAGGCAAAACGTTGCTTTGCTTTTTAAGAACCAATTTATAACACCAAGTATCAACATTTCATTCTTTTAACGTGAAGTCATTTTATACTCTGCAGGCTTGAGAACCTTCCAGTAACCTGTTTTGTTGATCTGGTAACATGCCAAAGCTCAGTTTTTAGTTGGGAAGAGATCCTTCACCATTCATAGTACTGTTTTTTTCTTGTTCAGTTTTTCATGTACATTTAACAGTATGGACACACGCAGTTATGAAAGATGGATCTATTTATACATTAAATATAATTAACAGGTCGCACTAAAATGGAAAACACCTGCATTTAATATTACTCTGTCAAAATTTGTGTGCTGCAAGACTTCCAAAAAGGGCTGTTTTACACACTGTTTTTAACAGCTTTCCATACTATTAACACACAATGAAATGGACATTGTAAAATATTACGTACAAACTGTAGAAAATGTCGAACAGAATGATCATATATAAAATATTCTGAATGGTATGGTAAATGTCCTTCTAACAAGGGATTGTTTAAAAGTATAGTTCAATGTAATTTTCAGTGTATTTATTTTAAAATTTTACATACTGTTTATTATGCAGTATATGCTCAGTTTAGCCCCCAAAACTGTAACAATCTGACAAAAAAGCATTCACAGAATAGCATCTGTGTTTGTGGGGAGGGGAGGGTTGCATGCATGATGTGTTTAAGACAGAGGGGCGAGCACAACAGAGTCTTATGTTTCAATCTCATTTTGGAGTACACACGCACACACAGAGAGATTTTTTGATACAACTATTTTGATACATAACTCTATTGTGCTCCTCATTCATTTATTTCTCCTAAGCTAACAAGCCACATATTGCAACCCATCCTCCCTTTGATCATTTCGGCTTCTCTTTTCTGCACTGAATCCATCCTACAGGTTTGAATAAATAACTAATCAGATTCCTAATTTTTATTCTGTTTCATTCCTTTTCCAATAGTAACATGAAACTCCTTTCTTATGTAGTAGCCAGAATTTTGTAATTCTTTTTCCCACCACAGAATTATTCATCATTACCACACGCATTGCTAGCTCAGATTCTATTTGCACAGTTGTGAAAATGGACAGTACTGTATACGCAGGTCATTTATAACGAATGGTGTTTGCCACTTTATTGTCCATTCTGTCTATTACTAGTGTGGGGAGATGATTTTGCATCATTTTAATTATTCTAAACAACTCGGTATTTCCAGAAAAACTAGCCACCTCATTCTTATCTCCATATAATTTATGGAGAAACTGAAAAAGCACAGATGACAAGGCAAATCCTTCCAGCTGTCACTATCCTTCTCTTGTAAAGAGACTCACCTTCTGTTTTGGTTGCTAATTTTACGTTCTTCCGTTACAGGTAGACCTTGATTTGGAATTGGTCACTTAGTGACTGTTTGAAGTTACAAGAGACACCCGCTCCCACCTAAAAAGCTACTTATGGCCAGGTTTTGAAGTTATGGTTGCTGCAGCACCACTATGATCATTTGCCCTTATGACCGATGTTGCAGTGGCCCCAACAATCTCTACCCCCCACCAATCCTACCCCATCAGGTCCCCACTCTTTGGTCTGCTTTCCCTTCCATCTCACCCCACTCATTCCTCTCCTCTTTCCATCACCCATCGTGCACTTGCCTTTGGAAGATCTCTGGAGCTTTAGAGTTTACATGTGTGCCATTTTTGGAGAGGCCACAATCAATTGTGGCTGCTCCAAAAATAGCATTGGTTTCCAGGATGGAGCTATACGCTGCAAGGATGGGCCAGACATGCTGATCCTTCTTTAGCAAAACATGTCCTTCTAAATGCTTAGTACAATACTTATCAATGTAATCACAAAATACATTACACTGTTTTTGCTATTGCATTAGGTTGGGTAACATAAATATAGGCTTAAAAGTAAGTTCTACATCAATATACAGTAGATCCGCAAGTTTGATACTGGAAATGCAGATACCCTTTCATTGTCTTACCAAGAGCAGGGCTTTTAGAGATGTTGTAACTTTTGTAAGAGATCTTCAAATATCCATCTATTAGCCTGTGACTTTAATTATGCATTTATATGTATAAATGTAAAAACACCAAATTATAAAAAACTGGGCTCACTATGCCTGGCTATATAACAGAACTAGAACCTCTGGGCTTTTATTGATGTTACTGAATACAGCTTCCAACAAGCTTTAGCCAGCATGATTAATGATGGGAATGTTGGTGTTATAGTGCCATGTCTGTTGTAAAATCTGCACATGTAATGATACACATAGTACAGGTACTCCTTGACTTACAACCACAATTGAGCCCAGAATTTATGTTGCTAAGTGAGAAATTTGTTAAGTGAGTTTTGTTCCATTTTATAACTTTTCTTGCCACATTTGTTAAGTGAATCACTGCAGTTGTTAAATTAGTCACACAGTTGCTAAGTGAATACAGCTTCCCCATTGACTTTGCTTGTCAGAAGGTCACAAAAGAGGATCACATGACCCTGGGACACTGCAACCATCATAAAAGTAAGCCAGTTGTTAAGCATCCAACTGTAAATCAAGTGATCATGGGGATGCTGTCATAAGTGTGAAAAATGGCCATAAGTGACTTTTTTTCAGTGTCATAGTAACTTTGAATGGCTACTAAATGAACTGTTGCAAGTTGAGGACCACCCGTATATGAGACACTAGAGGAAATGAAATCTCTACTTACTGTACGTTGGCTATATGCTGTTGCACAGGCTGGTGCTGAAAATGTTCAGGCCACTGATGATGTAGGCAGAAGGAGGGCAAGGACTGAAGGCAACAAGCAGTCTGATACAAAGGCATATGCTTCTGGCAAGCAGTTGCTGAATATTCAGTATGTAGGTCTGGGGAACCAGAAGGCAATGGAGGTGGTGCTGCATTACCAGCCACTGAAAGACATTCTTGCTGACTGCTTTGGTTACTTAATGCCTGATGATATGGGTAAGGATGACAACACTGCAGCAACACCTGTGGTGTCCTTTGCTCATCCGCTGCAAGGAAGGGTCCTTTGAGTGTGCCATTCACGTGAAAGCACCCATTTGCAGTCCCTTTTCTTCTTACAGTTTCTTTTGATGATGGGACGTTGTAGACTAGGATAGTGCCATCCTTGGTCGCAAGAAGATCTGGATTTGCTGCTCCAAATGGAATGCTGCCATTGCTCAGAACTACAAACTCATTGCTTCCGCTGCTTGCAGCCATATTTTAAAATTCTGGTGGCCTGTGAAGTTTTGGGAGGGAAAGAAAATCCTGAATTAAAACAAAGGCACAGTGTTAACGTAACACCACATTTGCTCAAATATTGACAAATAAAAGAAAGGGGGATAATGAGATGAAGTGGATTTTGTTGCTCAGAATAGCTGGGCCTTAGCTTCAGAATTTAGAGCTGGGATGGATCTGATCATTTTGTTCAGCTATAAACTCTGGAGCTGGAGACAAGATTACTGTTTGGCAGAGCAAAGCTGGAATCAAAATGGAGCAGGCTCTGGAGGTGAAACTCCGCTTCCTAAACATGGGTCTTTCAAGAGCTTTTTGGCAGTAGCTTTTTGCTGATAAACTGCTGGTGTTGAGCCATAAAGCTACTGAATTGACCAATCATGAATACAAGGTGTTTTGTACAATGGAAAGCTGCCCTAGAAACATCAATGCAGCTTCACAAAGCTGGTGTAGTTTGGAGTCCTCAGAGCCTAAACCTAATGGGGGGGAAATGGGTGTTAAACAAACTAATGGTTTACCTCATACCTAGTTTGTAAACTTGATACCAAAGAGCAATTAGTCACAACCTCAAAAGTAGGAACATTTCACTTCAGAATCCAGTTCCATGAATTCTGTATTTGTCTTCTCACCCCACCATCGATACAGAACATTTTACCGAATAAGCAGGCTCAAAAATACAACTAAGCACATTGTGAAAGTGGTGATTTTATGAACGAAATATCTCTTTAAAAGACTTTACCGCATGTTTCTGATGGACTGAGCAAGTTTCAGGACAGCTAATAAAAGATGTTAAGTGGTGCTACATTTCATAAATAAGGTTCCCTTTTAAGAAATGTACACGCACAGACTTTGTTGTGTATTAAACCTAAGGGAATATTGATAATTAGTATAGTATAGGCATCCATTAGTCTTGAAAGGCTATGGTACTGGGCTCCTGGGTGAAGAACTTAGTCTGCTCAGAGCACAATAGCCTGGGTAATTCTTTTTGGAGGATAGGCAGTTACCCAAGTAGCTGCCTCAAGTTCCTCTTGACCGGGGAAATGAGGCGGGGTATAAACCTAATATATATATATATATATGCAAGTCTTGGTTTAATCGGGTCTTTTCCCGTGTAGGCTTGAGAATATCAAAGCAACGT
>JANHGC010003030.1:0-14832 GCA_027560395.1 Boaedon fuliginosus | reverse complement strand
CATGGCGCCTCAGAGGTTTGAATATGGTGCCTCAGTCAGTTTGAAAACTGCACATGCTCAGTAGAGAGTTGCTGCTTTTTACTGAAGAGTGTCCTCTTTGAGTCCCAAAAAAGGAGTCAAAAAGGGCACTTACCCTTTGGAGACCCTGACAGTGCTGTTCTTACTATGCTTTACTACCTATCTGCCAAGTTTGAGGCAGATCGGTGCAGAACTGAAAGTTTGTATAGAGCACATACAAACACACATCCGCACACCACCTCTCTTTTATAGAGATAGATGTGTATTGCGGGAATCAGAAAGCAAGCCAAATACCTCTATGAATTGATCTAACGGGTTTCTTTATTGCTGATCACCGGCTTTCAAGAATCTTGACAGATTGCCTTCCTCCTTTGGGAAAAAGGGAAGATCTAGATTCTAGACCTAAGGGTATGTCTTCAAACATGTCATCCTCCCATTGGATTCTCATCTGGAATTTATTTTGACCTCGCTCCGCCCAACCAGGGCTTCCTCATCGTCAGCCAGAGGTTTTATTATTGAACCAGTCTGAGTTATGTAGCTGATCCTAAGATCCCAGCCCCAACCTCAGCAATGACACTCATTCCATCCTGATCATTAAACCTATGTTTATGCTTGAGCATGTGATGCGAATCCATCCGATGTAGGCTTATTCGGTAAATCAGAGTTAGGCAATTCACAGAGGTGTAAGGTATGAGTTGAGCCTAGGAATAAAAACCAAGTCACCAAATTTTGGGTAGCGATTAGCTGACGGATTGTCCTCCGAGGTCGGGCATTACAAGAACACTAACGCTTGCGTAGTGGGTCTCTTCGATGTGACTATTTTAATTTCTCCACAACAATGTGATGCCTCATCTTCTCCGAGAGTGATTATGGGAGCCCAGCGGGAAAAATCTCTGTTTCGAACACACGCTAACAAATCTAATACCTTCACCGTTGTTCTTCAAATGTAAGACATATTTTATTGAAAAATTAACATCCACAAGGAGATTCCCATAATATTATTCAGTGGGGCTAAATAACTATAGGCCCCCTCGGAGTTACAATCCAGACACCATTCATTCATCATTGGCAACATCACATATGACTTGAATGAAAAATTAAATGTTGCTCTATCAGAGGTGACAAACCGAATTCCTGCTGTTTCTAGTCTCTCATTGTTCAGGTGAAAATTATGAAAAGAATCACGACGGAAGGCTAATTTTATGTTTGGGTTTTTTTAAAAATACATTTCTTTGTGGCTGCTAATCCTTTTAGGATGGTTGCTATAGAATCATCTGCTCTCGCTCTCTCTCTGCATTTTGTTTTATTCATGATTTTAAAAAAAGGGTAAATGAAATAACTAAATGCTTTTCATGAGTAGGGTTAATATATCAGGGAGTAATAAGACGGTAGTGACAATTTCTCTACCAGTTAAGCTTAGTAAAATGAAATGCAAATGTAGTTTGTATTTCTTTATTTTTTTAGTTTCCTTTTCCCTGTTTTCTACGTGGAGTCGCAAAAACAAACAAACAAAAAAGAAAAACAAAACAGAAATGTCCACCAGAGGGCAGAAAAAGAATTAAGAAAATTCTAACTCTTTCCTGCCCTCTAGTGGTTGGGCAGAGTTTTGATGCCCACTCCTAACTGCATAAGAAAATGGCACACGTGAACAATGATGGAAAGCTGTTTTAGAAATTGAATAGGGGTGTTGTAATGTTTTTTCAAGTTCTTTTTTCAAAAGATTACCATGCTCCAAAATAAGGAGGCATACACAACTATGGGTATAGTATAGGCATCCATTAGTCTCGAAAGACTGTGATATGGGGCTCCTGGGTGAAGATCTTAGTCCCCTCAGAGCACAATAGCCTGGGTAATTCTTTCTGGAGGATAGGCTGTTACCCAAGCAGCATATCCCCCCTCTCCACGCAGCTGAAATAATCCAGTGGAACGGCGAAGCTGATACGACCAGTTCCAGCTGCGTTGCAGCAGTTTTGCCAGCCACCTAGGGTTGAACTCAGAGCCACCCTGATTGCAAGGCTCCACTTCAAGGTCACAGCTCAACTCCTATTGATAATATTGATATTCATATTTATAAGCTGCAAAATCACAGAATTATAGAGTTCAGAAGAATCATTTAGGCCATCAAATCCAACCCCTTTCTTGAAGCACAGTTCTTGAAGCACAGATCAAAATTAAAGTTGCCCAGAGAGAGGACTGTGTACCTTCAGCAGGGCTGTGGACGAGGAAGAGGAGCCCACCAGTTCTTTGTTAAGTGTTTCCATTGGCTGATTTTCTAAACAAGGCATCCACATTAAATCATCTGATATCGGAAGACCATATTTACATAAGACAGTGACTACTACAAGCATTCATTCATTTTGGCACCAAGTTCCCAAAAGGGCTTAATCAAAGGAAAGCCAGCTAATGTCTATTTCTGAATTGTATTTATTGCTGTTTTGATATGTTGATAGCAATCTGGGGAGAAAGACATGTAGTACAATAACATTAACTTAATAAGTATATGGATGAATTATGAACCACTACAAAGATGACAACACAAATTATATCCAGCAACCTTATTTCAGTATCAGTTTTTGGACTATGCTGGGAGCGATTGAGGGCAAAAGAAGGGGACGACAGAGAATTAGGTGGCTGGATGGCACTGAAGCAGTCGGTCCAAGCTTAAATGGACTCTGGGGGATAGTAGAGGGCAGGAAGGCCTGGAGGAACATTGTCCATGAGGTCATGATGGGTCGGACACAACTTCACAACTAACAACAATTGTTCATTCTTGGGTAAAGTGTGGAAGATGTAGATCAGGGGTGTCAAACTAACGGCCTGTGAGCCAGATGTGTCATGTGCTGGCCACGTCCACCTCCATTTAGCGAAAGGGGGGAGTCATGATACGTCATGTGACGACAACATGACGCTGCGAGTTTCACACCCCTGACATAAGATTGTCTGGTTCCTACTGAATAATTGGGCAGATTATATCCTGGCCTTTTCCCCAGCTTTTCCTGAATCAATATGGCTAGAGATGTTTGTTTAAAGGAAGATTAATAAATTGGTCCAGCTAATGACTTCTAAAAGTATATCAATAGTATACTCAAATTTTATTCAAAACCTAGCAATATAGTGGTAATCTCATTCTCTATTTTCTTCTCTTTCCCTCTCAATTTCCACAACATCCTGATTTATTTATTTTTTGCAATACTGAACACTTTTTTAAAGCACAGAAATACCCTGTAAGTTTTAGAAAACCTGTAATCATGTCTACCTGTAATCATGTCTACACTTAAACATAGTGTTACATTTTGCATTCACTCAAGTAAAGAGGACTTTTAGGTATGGGTAAACATCTTCCACTGAGTTTTCCTCTGGTCTAAGGTTTTTATTTATTAAGAAAAAAATAAAAGTGAAAAGGTTACAAGATTAAAACAACAGTTTGGGGAAAAAATGCCACACTAAAGTCACCAGTGTTTCAAAATAACATACCAAAATATAATGAAAATGCTGCATTGAAAATGTGGCTGAAAGACAGCATTTATAAACCTAAATTTCTCTCTATTTAAACGACTTTAAAGCACTGCAAACTTTTAGATACATTTCATTCTTATAATTATTTTCTTAAAATTGTATTTCAAAAAAACAAACATCACAACTTTTACATTTAAAAGTACCTAGTGTGAATTGGATTTGTGTGTGTGTGTGTGTGAGAGAGAGAGAGAGAGAGAGAAAGAAAGAGATGGTTATACATTCAAAGAAGCTATATTAGTTAAAATTATTTGAACCTATAGTTCTGTTAAATAAAGAGAGGCTATTGTAAAGAAAAGGTAATGCTTCTCATTTTTTCACTTCACAAAAAAGATTGCTAGTAAATTAAACTCAGCAAAATGCAATAACCTGTTTCATTTCATTAGTGTCACTCCACATGATTCTTCTAAGAAAGCTTCTAGCTTTTCAATCACAACAATTCAAATCCAATCCAACAAAGAGAAAGGCAAGTTGCAAAAGTTAGTTTTCCTTTGCCATTAATTGTGGATTGAAAGGAATTAAAACAGACGTAACAGGTGGTGCCTGATCTTTTTATCAGTAACATCTATTTACCTCTTAAGCCACTGTTTCATGGGCAGTTATAGGGTTCTAAAAATGCATAATGTCATTGATTTTAGCTTCTGGCTCTTAACTAGACATTTTTGGAATTCCCTAACCTCTTTGCTATTCATAATATGTGGGAGTTTTTCTGACTTTCCTGGCACTAGCTTATTTTGTTTATAGGCCTCTAGCTATTTCTTAAAACCTCTGTCTTATTAAACTATGCACTGGGTCATCTAATATTGCTCCGCTAAGTTTGAGTCTATCTGAAGATGTATGAAGAAAATTTTGCATTAACAATTTAGAAAGTTTGCTCCAATTAGTGGTGTATTAAAGTTCACCTTGTTGAAAATTAAACTATTTTTAACCCTCTTCCTTGTCACTGTTCCTGAAGTTGTGCAGAACTGAAACCTACAAAACGTCCCTACTCATGGAGATCTATAGTTTCACTGAAGGAGGTTTGAACTTGCTTTAGTTGTTAAGAATGTACAAATTTGATCATTTGGAACTGAATGTGCCTCCAGCAAGCTTTACAATCCAATTTGAAACCACTGAATTGCTTTAATGCAAAACTGCTTTCTCCTGAAAAGAACACCTGGACGTCTTTTTCCAAAGGGAGAGATATGCACCTTTACTGCAGCAACGGAGGAATGAAGTGGAAGAAATCCACAGCTGATTAACTATATTTTAATTAATCTTTCAGTGAAAATTCAAACTTATTATCAACGAGTTGGATCTAAACTTAATTATGTTTTAGCCCCACTGAAATCGAGGACAGGTTAGCCAATATTTTGACAATGCTTAAGTCAATTTCATCATCAGAGTCAAATAATGTATTTATGCAGATGCTGAATTACTGCTTGCAGTCATTAATGGTCTGGATTTCAATAATATGAAATTAAAACAAGGAAACCTTTAACATTTTACAGGGTACCATTTAGTATGGCAACAGCTTTAGTATTGTGCATTGATTGCCATCTTTAGGGTGATATAAATTTTAAATTCAAATTTATGAAGCCTCTATTTCTCCATGCATAGTATCTATTTGAACCAGGTCTTTTTCTGGAGGGAAAAAAATGTATAGTTAGTTGCTCTAATTTAACTTACCTAGTTTAGGGCATTTGGGCGAATTCATCAGTTATGACTATTCCTTGAAGAGAGCTGCACATGCTACCCAATTGTATCTGACCCCATCTGATGCACTTTCCTTTAAAATTCAATATGGCTTAAGACTTGAAATAGCTTAGAATTACTTCTCCCTATACCAGCTGCCTTGTGACTTTATTTATAAGGTGCTCTATTGTACAATTTTGAGCATACCAGTGTTTTTTCTGCTGCAAAATCCAAGCACCCATCCCATAGAAATGTGATTTAGGCCACTGTTTTTTAACCTCAGTAACTTCAGATTGTGTGGACTTCAACTCCCAGAATTCCTCAGTAAGTATAGTGGGGAGAGTAGAGTTCCACTGCTTAAAGTTTCTGATCACCAAAAGTGGCATGTTTGCTGTTTTTTCTTTTTTAATCACAACAATGTGGTATTCACATTTTATTGACATAAATGTGTATATATATCCAGGGCATATACATTTAATAAATGTATTAAATTTGTCCCTTGGAAATTTACAAATTGTTTTAAAAGGAAACAAAAGAGTAAAGCTCCCCCCCCCCCCCAAATGATAAACCTGGATGGGAACGAAGAAAAACAACCAATGCAATCTAAAGGATGCTTCAATAACTCATGCCAAAGGCCTGGGCAAAGAGCCAGGTTTTCAGGGCCATTCAAACACATAAGTATAGGGACTGTTCAAATATCTTGGGGAATCTAAAGTCAAGTGCTATTACAGAAAAGGTGTGCTTCCAGGTCCCAACAGTTGGTTTAATCAAAGGTATTGTGGATGGCTGCACTTTGCTGAGCTAGGAGGCACAGGTGGACTTGGTTAATATCTGGATGTTAGACCAATACCAGTGCTGTGGCAAGTTAATACCCACAAAGGCTGGAGTTGCAAAATCCTTCTGTACTCTTCTCAAAAATTGCACTGCTGAATCTATGTAGGTAGCTGGAATTGAGTTTAATTTAAGGGCAATTTTCTCCTTTGGAGGTGGCTTTACACTATCAATTTTGAGTGTCAGTTGTATTAATTTTACATCCTTCTTACATCTGAATCAATTATTTCTCTTTTGTACTTGGTTTACTGGACATAAATTTTGAGTCACAGTTATTGACTCATTCATTTAATGGAACTTTACAAATCTACCAGCAAAAATTGATTTGCTGGTATTATTCAGCATATATCAAACCCAAATATTTTAAATATTTTTTCTCCTGTCAGCAATCCACCAGTCTTCAATAATTTTACATACTTCTCCTGTCTTTGTACAAAGAGTTTCATGCCATGCAGTGAATGGATCAGGAATCACGTTTTTTCTCTCTAACAATAAGTTTTCAGAGATCAGCGCACCAAGATTGTAAACAAGTAAAGTGCAGACAATGCACATTTTAAAAATTTCCAGCAATTGAATATACTACTAAAGGGATCACTGACCCATGGGAACAGGAGTAAAAAAGGAGAGGTGAAATTAGAAGCAGGATTGTATCTTGTTGGTGCTTAAGATAAAGAAAAATGAATGTACTATATAGATGACATGTCCCTAATAAAGATCAGCTTTGCTTGGCCAAGTCAAGGCAAATGTTTTTCCTACTTCATCCATCTAAGATGCCACTGCATCTCAACATAACTGGCAAGGAGGAATGGCCAAAAGAAAATGCCACACACCTTACAACACCCCACACTACCACCTCCCAAGATTTTCTGCTATAAAGAGTCATCACAAAATACAGGCTTTAACACTTAGTTTAAATCTGGAATTCCAGTTTCTGATGTTACAAAAGATTATCTTGTTTCCTTTTTGTACAACAATGGTTATTTTGACCTTACTGAAAAGCAGTACAGAACTGTTACCCAGACACAAAATTTCACTTATCTCTTTCCTAACAGTATAATATCTACGAGATTAAGATGAAACTTTTTTTTGTCTAATTTAAGATAAAAGGGAACAAAATAACTAAAAATACTGCAAGCTTGAAATATAGTTTAATTAAAGAAACAAATGTTTTTATAATATATTTTGGCTATAATTTGTACATACATTAACCTCGACAGTTTTAAAAAACATTCTTTTGTCAGAAATGTTCCTCCTTTTACAATATCAGTTCAATCTTTATAGTAATTTTTTTGTTTCCGACCTTGAGTTTTCATCAATGCAAACGTAGTTGACTTTTATTATAAATCATATTCATGCACGTAAACTAACCTGCTTTGCAATTATTTTTAATAATTTGCCCAAACTGCAAAAGAAAGTACTTGTGTTGAAAAAGATAGAGGCTTGTAAAAAAATTGTGTAACAGGGATTATCAATATTTAAACTCAACTCAAAAAAGTTTCTATAAAGAGAATACACTATACATGAATAAATTCATACAGACCACATGTGTGAAAAATTATATAATGCAAGAATTGCACAGACTAGCTTGAAAATAGTCATTCAATAATGAAAAGTTCTAACAAGCACTGCAGAGCTGATACAAGTGAAAGTGGCTTCTGACACACAATAACTTATAATTTATGTATACACGTATTAAAAATAATTATAATGCACAGTTTTGAAGTGTATTTTATTTGAAATACCTTAGGATATCTGCCTCCAATAGCAAATTTTGCAATGAAAACTAGCAGCATACTTCCAAAATGACCAGCCAGTGCATTTTTTCAGATGCCGTTCAGTGCAAGTCTGCCTAACTTGTGTTATCTGAAGAGAAGTTTATAGTATAGAATACACTTAATTGAATACACTTAATTATCAAGCATCTGGCCCCTCAGTATATTTACAAACAGAATCTGCTTTCTTAAATATGTTCCAAATTAAGAAATGAATCCCATTTTGCAATAATTGTATAGTTTGTTTCCCATTGGTCAGAACAAAAAGACAATCCTTAAATCGGGATTTAGCTGTTGCTATCACAGCAGACTTAATCAAGTTTTAGAACCCATCTAGGCATATAAAATCTTCATCTGCAATTGCAGTTTCAGCCAACAATTCTATATATAAGTCATCCATGCCAAAACAAAAAGAAAGAAAAAAAACACCAACATCCAACTTACAATAACTCACCAAATTCTGAAATCCTTGCTCTCAAATGAACAGAAATGAAAGATTAAGGTCTTCCTTTCTGGAAAGCCTGGAAACAAATCTTTCATGCTCAGCAAACACTTCCTTGATGAATTTTAAAGCTTTGCCTTGAAGCTCCATTCACAGCTTCAGTTGAGCAAATGTGATTGGTTAACAGCTCCAATCAGCAGAAACAACAGGAAAAAGGCAAGTTGGGGCTGCCCTGCAATACTGTGGAAAGCTGGAATGACACACAGATGCAAATTGCCTTGAATCAAGCTTTCTGAGGGCAGGAATTTTCACGGCTTCCTCGCCTATAGGAGTCTTGCTTTCCTATTTAACTCCAACGGGCAAAGACTCAATGGTAACAGCTGGAGGTGAAGATTTGATCTCTATGAGATTTTGGGAAGGCCGGTTTTGATTGCAACATAGCTTTGCTTGATTTATAAGGGGAAAGTGTCAGGTTTTGCTATTACTTATAGCTGTACTTTTTGAAGTGAATAGAACATAAACCAGTGTTTTTCAAGCTTGACAAATGTAAGATATGTGCACTTCAACTTTCCAAATTCCGATTTAGGAATTCTTTCAGCTTTATTAAAATTTCACAGACATTTTAATTAGTACTTTGAACCAGTTAATGGCAGAGAGTTGGGGAATCTGGTACCTTCCTGATGTTTTGAGACTACAATTCTCTCCAGTACCAACTAGCTGAGGAAGCTGATGGATATTATGTGAGCTGTAATCCAAAACTACCAGATCTTGGAGATGCTTCTTGGATCAAAAGCAAAATGTCTTAAAGAAAAATCAGAAAGTCCAGTTGGTTTTAAAATAAAAGCACCTTTGGGACACATTAGGAGACATATTGTCAACTTCAAATGTATAGAGCGCTCAAATAAGTCTAATTTATATACTGTATAAACAGTATATAAGAAAGAAAAAGAAACCCCAACATCCAACTTACGATAACTCACCAAATTCTGAAATCCTTGCTCTCAAATGAACAGAAATGAAAGATTAAGGTCTTCCTTTCTGGAAAGCCAAGATCAGACCAAAAAGTTTCATTAATTCCAACAATCTGGACAGAAGTAGAGAATGAAGGCAGTAAATATTATCTACTCTAATTGTAATTCAAATCCAACTCTTTCCTCCCTCCCTCATCACCTCAGTAACTTTTGTCAAGTGGTATACTGCCTGTGAACATGGAAGAGTTTATTTTCCAGTTTAGCATCTTGTACACTGCAATTCCGAGACTTGCAGATCAATCAGATCTTCATATAAGGCTGCAGCCCATGACTGAGACATCTCTCTATAGTGAGGCTTATTAAATACTCTAAGCTTTAGACAAAAAAAGCCTTTCATCACTTTATTGATACCAGTAATAAAACGGTCCTTCTGCTCTGACATACAGCCTGAAATTGCAACACACATACCAAAAATGGAATTAAGAGGAACAAAAAAAATAAAAGAATGAAGGAAATAAACTCTCAAAAACTACAGTCTTCTTCCAATCAAGATAATCAAGACAGAAAGACAGAAACAGTTCAGGACTGCAGACTTGAGATAGATATGGAAGGTCCAAGAATTCTGGTCTCAAAAAATCAAGAAGTAATCTGTGTAATATTTTTCTATTTCTGATCTAGAACTTGATGAAAAATGATCCCATTAGTGGCTTACCTAGTACTATATTTCCTTGAGCTGTGGGAAGCACTAAGGGGGAATTTGCAAACACCAACCATCCTAGCCAATTATGTGCAGTACCTAGATGATGACTGACATACCCAATAAGAGTATTTAATTCAACACATTCTAAAAACAGGCGTATCCAATATATTCCAGCTCATGGAAATAAATATATCTGTGGCATGTCTAACAACTATCCACGCACAATGTTAACACCCATAGCATGCAAAAGTTACATTATTTCTTTTTTTTAATATGAACATCCCTTCAAAGAGATTTCTCCCAAGTCACATAATTAGCTTCCCCTTCATATATAAAGTAGAAAGTTCATGTCAACCCTGAAGTTGATCTGACAGAAGCCCTGACAGTTCAACTGGATGGTATTTAATAGCTTTATGATCACTTGTGAGAGCTCAGCTAGTGATAACAATATTTTGGTGAACTAATTAAGATGGTCCATTTCCAAAAATGTGAAAGATTCAAGAAATGCTCTGGAAATTCTATTGAGATTTCCGTTTGAGTTTGTTACCATGAAATAGAAAAAAAATATTGATAGAAAGATCTATATTCTTTTTATTTAGATTTAGATCTAACCAGATCTATTTAGAAAGATCTACGGGAGACTGGAATATATAAATTAGTTATCTGCTGAGACAAATTTACTTATCCACCAAATTATTTGCATATACATATCTATTTTTGATACCAGCAGGATCAGGGCTCTCAAAGCACTTTGGGGGAGTGAAAAGTGATTCTCACAAATAAAATGCTTCCTACTAGACCAGGGTGTCAAACTTGATTTCACTGAGGGCCACATCAGGGTTGTGTTTGACCTTGGGGGGGGGGGAGATGGGTGGGCGTGGCCAGATAGGCATAGCCAGCTTGATGTCACTTGTGTCGAGGGCACTTGTGATGCCCCGAGTGCTCTGCCAGTGAAAACAGACTCCCAAGCTCCATTTTTGGCTGCGATGGCCTCCTGCAACCCTCTGCCAGCAAACCCTCTGCATGTGGCCCTCCCGAGCTCCATTTTCACTGGCAGAGGCACCATGGGCCGATCCTTCACTGTTTCCACGGCAGTCCAGCGCACCAGATCTAAGCATCCCAAGGGCCTTGAGTTTGACACCCCTGTACTAGACCCATGACTAGAATAATAATATAAATGCCTAAGAATTTATAATACATTATATGGATAATGCATTACATAACAATCATGTTATTTGATATGGGATTACATATCTAAGCATACAAAAAATGTAAGTTTTCATTCCTGTTCCTTCTGTACACGATGAAGACTGGTTAAACCACAAATGTGCTATCAAAAGCCAAAGCCTTTGCAAGAAATATAAAAACTACAATGCCTGACTTTAATACAACAATAGAGAAGCATACCTTGATCCAAACTTACCAAATTGAATACATCAGTCCATACCAAGTTGATTTTCTATGAAAAAAGTTGAAACATGCCTGTCTGAAACTTCAAGCATATTGCATGATCATACTCCCTAATACATAATATTGGAGTCAAATTTTATTCAGATTATTGAAGTCATACTTTCATATGTATTCCAGTTTCACAGGTGTTTGGCTTTCTACTATACAATTATTACAAATAATAAGAACCTTACCTAAATACTGTAAGCATATGGAAAATACCAGCTTTAGCCAGTTTTACAAGTAGCCAAGGAAGGCGATGATGAATGCTTCATTCATAGTGGCCACATGTGGAACGCAGTAAATTGTCTGAGATTGGTATATTAAAAATTCTATCATGTTGAGATCATAAAATGATTCCCTTGCTGGCCAGTCACTTAAAGAAGCCACTGCTTACCTATTTACAACCAGTACTTGTACTCTCCAGGAGAAATTATTCTATATCCATCAAAGCAGAAACCACAACTACCATTCTTTTTCTGAAACTGCAAACACAAGTGCATACACACATAAGCATACATGCACATAATCAGAAAACACAAGACAAAGTGTGACTTTTATTCACTTTAGTTTTGAGCTGATCAAATACAGCTCTTCCAATGCAGAGACAATCTTTGCTAGCTGTCTCTTGGCAAAGAGAAGCAAGCCTGGGAATTTCAATTGCTAGAGATAAATCAAGGGCCAGAACTCAACTTCCAACACTTTAAGAAGCATGTGTTAAACTTCTCTGAGATACTTTGATTTTCCCCTGTATATGTGAAATGAAAATTTCCAATTTTAATTATTTATTACCCAGCAAGCATGAAAATGTTTTTGCAATAATCTTTTTCAAAATAACACATTTATATAATTTATATAGTTACATCAAGAGGCTCTTGGCATCTTACAAAATTAAAAAGCAACCAACCAACCACCCCCACCCAAACCTTAGCCATCTGGTGCTAAAGGATAAATAATTAACTATTAACCACACAGAGTAGCTGTAGAAGAAGGAATGGCAGGATCTGGGTGCGGAATAAAAAGAGGAATCAGTTTAGAATCCCTATGTAGTCACAAGCAAACTAAGTCTAGTGCCCCTTGAGAGCTGTTTATCATTATCTAACTCTAACCAGATGCTGCCCATTAGCTGAGCAGATTCCAGTGCATAGGCTTTTAGCAATAAATCAGCTTAACTGAACCTTCAGCTGTGGACCTGGACTTTCGTGCCTGACACTAGCACAACTCATCTCCACCCTCACGCAAATACCTGGGAGAACAGCCAGGTCTTCAATGCATATAAATGTGACTATTTCTCTTCAAACTAACATTTTAAAAAGATTTATTAAGTATCAGTCATATTTTAGTGACTTCTCAAAAAATATGCATTTAAGCTGATTGACATTTGCACATTCACTTTCTCAATTAGTTTTTAACCAGATGTTACAAACAGATTAGGCTCCGTGAATTCTGAGATAACTTTAGTCTGTTTACACCTACTACTGAAGTACTGAGTACTCTCACAAGTTTCATTCAAACTAAGCAACAATTTGGGAATTACATTAGCCTCAATTCAGATACCTGATCCAGGCATGTGGGGACTTTCTTTTTAAGTCCTTTAAATGTTTCCCACAGTTAGATCTCCAGACTTTTTTAGATGATAACTTCCAACATTTGTGATCATTAGCCATATATAGTATTGGCCAGGACTATAATAACAACATATGGGAATTAAAAGCTTATGAAGAACAAGTATCTAAGTCAATATAGACCTGAAGCAAAGGTTGTCTATTATCTATAGAAAGATAAATGAGCATTCTTATTTTTAACATCTACATTGCATACCAGATTAATGCAAACAATGGATACATTTTTGCTTAGTTCTACATGAACCAATAGTTTTTATTAAACAAAAAGTGATTAGCCTAAACCTGTGTTGGCGAACCTATGGGACTTGTTTCCGGTCACGCGCGGCATCGTTGAAGTGAGCCCGCCCACCTGCCTGAAGTCCTTGGTGGTCTCTCATACTTTTGCTGAAATCACAGCTGATTGCTGGATCATTTCATCAGCTGTGCTTCGGCTCACGCAGGGGTGGGGGGTGTCGCACACGCATGCACAGGAAGCAGGGGAGCGCTCCACTGCCTCCCCGCGCATGTGCAAGCAACATTCCCCGCACCCCCGTGCGACTCCAGAGCCGAAACAGAGGTGATCCGACGATCAGCTATGTTTCCAACCAATGCAAAGGGGGGGCGGCTTGCGGGGGCACATACACACATGCATGGGAGGGTGCAGAGACATGCGGCTGTGCATGCGCGACCATGCAAATGACTTCCAGCATGCAAGGTGGAACAAGGTTCGCCACCACTGGCCTAAACCATAGTTTAGCATGAAGAACTGCTCTAAATTGTATGTATTGATTGATCTGATTTATACAGGAGTCTATTTCAAATACATGACATCATATTACTATTGTTTTTCTCCTCTGCTTCAATGTCAATGACCTCAAAAGTAGGTATTTATTAATATTCCCCATGCATGTGCTCTATTGCTGACAAAGAATAACTGTCATTTGGGAACTAAAAGTGAGAAAGAGAAGGCTTTACTCGACCTTCTCATGTAAGGTATTTTCCTATTCTATTGTCTTCTCTAAGCCCCTTTTCCACAAACCTATCTTCTTGACAGATTCCCTCAACCTCCAGAACAAATAAGATCTCTGGGTAATGGGAATTGGTTTTACCGGTGGGTGCCATTTTTCAGCAAACAGACTTAAATATAGTTTATTAAAGAACAAACTAAGTTTGATAATAGATCCAAAGGCAGGAAATAGTCCACATATAAAGACAAAAGAAGTTACACAGCTGAGAAGAATTGTAGTTCTTTTTCAGGTTCCCTCTCAACTTCAGTTGTAAAAAATAGTAGTGGGAAGGGATTATGTTCTACTTTATTTTTTCTTATAAATCTGACCTCCCCTCTTTTTGCAATAGATGACTGGAAGGTTCTTGCTGAAGTTCATGGAACTGCCAAAATTAAATCTAGTTGGCCAAGATTCCTGAACGAAATACAAATAATAAACGAAGTGTAGCAATCAATTTCATTTCTTTATCAGCCTGCACCAAATATTTCTGCATGAAAGATATCTGTTTTGAAATAGTCAGGGAAACACTGATAAAATTCCCAACTTGGGAACGACTCAATAGATGAATAAAAATGTCCAGTCCAATCTAAACATCTGGCTGACTGTGCAAGCAACTATAATAAAACCATCAGCATTGTTATTCTGTTAGATCTATTGGGCTGAGAAAGAATGACTGATCCAAAGCCTAGACCAGGCTTTCATGCCTAAGGAGATCTAGAACTCATAATTTCCCAATTTCTAGCCCAGTTTCATAAGCATATACCAAGTAAATCTAGAGAGCAATAGATTTTTTTATTAAAAAGTACAAAAAGTATTAATTGAGCATTAAACATTCCTATAACAAGATCCAT
>JANHGC010003029.1:303348-313348 GCA_027560395.1 Boaedon fuliginosus | reverse complement strand
GGAGGTTTTTGCTTTCTTGCAAAAGAGAGAAAGAAATGACTCAAGATGCTTCCAGCTTGATAACTATTGGAGGAGGGGGACATGCGGCTATATTTTTTTCTTCTATTAATGTCTGCTATCAAATCAGATCTCCCGCCCCCCACCTCCTATGAAATGTATTTTATAGCCCAGAGATAAAAGTCACTGGACCCAAACATCTTCATTTTTGCCCTAATCCAGCTCTGAATGCATATAGGTGTTCACTTGAGTAAGTTTGTCCCTTTTGCTTCCATACATGGAAGATATAGATGCATCTGCAAGAAAACAACCAAGCTCAGAGACCCCTAATTTCAACTATGAGCTACAAATATTCTCCTGTCTTGTTAGCATTAAGATGTGCAGTCTCACCACCCTTGAATGTTTCGGATCCAGAAGCCATTTAAAAAGAAAAAAGAAAAAAAAAGCAAGAAAAATCCTTTGCATTGAGTGCTTTGGTTCTATCAGTATACAAAATCTGAGTGCTATTGCTATCCAGGTTGTAAGCCCCCCAGAGCCCTTCGGGAGTTGGGCATCATGAAAATGTAATAAATAAATAAATAAAATAAATAAAATCTATAGCGAAGGACAAATTCATATGTCAGGCACAATGTTAAATTTCAGGAATATTTCCAAGGACAGAAGTGGACTTTTTCCCCTTTATAGGAAGTCTTACAGATATGCATCTAGTAAATTTGCAATTGCTCTGAATATTCAGAGCATAGGGAGAAATGCAAATAGTCCATTCTCAGAATTTTAGAAATCTTGTATAATAATGAAGACTTTCGATTTTCAGAAATGCTCCATGAAATATGTCACAGATAAATCCATGCCGTTAGGCTCTACCCCCATCTTAGCCACTAGGCGGCAATGTATATAACATTGTGTATTGTAGTATGTGTATTGTACCTGTAGATGGCAATGTGGTGCTATCCCTATATAAACTTGAACCCGAGCCCCAGGTGCTCTCTTGAGACTCTGAACCTACCTTGACCTGTATTAGGATGTAGTCTCCTTGGAGATCCTAAAACTACCATTTTCCTTTTTCCTAAATCCTGCAACTAAGAATAAAGATTATTATTATTAAGAGCTCATGGCTAGCAGTTTATTCAACGATCCAATCTATCTTCAACCTCGACAAAATAGCTCCCACCCTCCCGGAAATATGGCTCTAGTTTTCATTGGATTAATAAGCTTAATAGTTCCTACATGAGGAATGCACACCAGTTCAAAAATAACTGCATTGCTTTGGGTAGGACTTGACAGCTGGACAAAAATGCCAAATCCAGGTCTAAACATCTGAATGACTGTGCCACCAACCATAACAATATCAGCATATATTTTTTTCCAGCGATGAGGATCTCATAACTCATGGACAATCCACAATTCTATCTTACTCTTTCTCCATGCTCGTCAGCTTCATTCCACCCCAAAAGAAATACTAAGGGGAATTTTGATTTAGTGATAGCAAAATAAGGAATGTTTCTCCAGGAAACCATTACAAAAATGTAAAGGATGTGGTGTTATATGTATTGTGTTGGGTGTATAACCTTCCTTCCCTTTTCTTCCTTCTCCTTTTTTCTGCTTATAAAGTGGTGATTCAGGAGCCTTTATGAAAATGTTGTTGCAACAAGCTCCAGTTCCTGCAGGCTAAAATTATGTATTTTGTTTAAAGCTTATTTCCTTTTGGTGAAGGGAAATCTGGATTGTGCCAATCAGAACTGGCAGAACCTTGAGTAGGGCACTGATTGAATCGTGTTTTTGGCAGATTCCTGCTGGTTAGCTGGAGAGAGAGCACATTGATTGATTCTTTGTGTTCTCTCTCCGTGTTCTGAGTTTGTCAAATGTGAAGACAATCTGCTTCAAAGCATTTTGGAGAAACGGAGGAGCCGAAATTGTGAAGCATGGAAGTACTGTGAACTGAATTGCATCAAAGTGCAGATGTGAAACAGGATTTGCATGAGCAACGTTTCTTCTTATTAAAGGCAAACCTTGTCTATATCGTGTAAAAATTTAGTTTGTTTTCAGAATATTTTAATCGAACTTCTCCAATTTTGTTTCTCATTAAAAAAAGAACTTTACGTACGTTTTATGAGCCACAGTGGCGCAGTGGTTAGAGTGCAGTACTGCAGGCTACTTCTGCTGACTGCCAGCTGACTGCCATTTGACAGTTCAAATCTCACCAGGCTCAAGGTTGACTTAGCCTTCCATCCTTCCGAGGTGGGTAAAATGAGGACCCAGATTCTTGGGGTCAAGAGGCTGACTCTGTAAACTGCTTAGAGAGGGCTGTAAAGTACTGTAAAGCAGTATATAAGTTTAAGTGCTATTGCTAAAGGGTTCATTTTTAAAAAAAAAAAATGAATTTCCTCCACTTTAGAAAGTTCCATTCTGAGACCTCACCCCAAAAGCTTCCATGATAATGAGGTTCTAGAGGAAAATATTCTTCCTTTTTGAATAAAGATCTTCTGCTTCTTAACTGTCTCTTATGTTCCCTTTTTGGTTCAAACACATAAAATGCTCAGCATAGCTGTTTTAATTTTGGCAGCATCTGGAAATCTGGGAATTTCCTGAATTTATTACCTTGGAATCTCCTATGTGTAACTATATACCTATGGCCAACCTTCTCTAGTTCTTTAAAACAGAGGTGGTGAATCAGTAGATCTGCAGATGTTTTGAGAATCTCAGTTCCCACCTGCCTCAGTAAGCATAATATAAAATAAATAATAGCAATAGCACTTAGACTTATATATACTGCTTCACAGTGCTTTGCAGCCCTCTCTAAGCGGTTTACAGAGTCAGCACATTGCCCTCAACAATCTGGGTCCTCATTTTACTGACCTTGGAAGGATGGAAGGCTGAGTCAACCCTGAGCCTGATGAGATTCGAACTGCCAAACGTCTGGCTGCTGGCAGTCAGCAGAAGTAGCCTGCAGCACTGCATTCTAACCCCTGCGCCATCACGACTCACTGGTTATGGGACTTGTAGTCCATCAATGTTGCCAACCCCCTAATTCTACACTCCCTTAGAGACGATACACTACTGAGTGATCCTTAACACTTCTTTTGAGTCATCCTGTCATCTCACTGGGCCAAAGCTTTGTTCCTTTGTTGCTTGTTGGTACATCCTTCCTCTTTTGCTAATCTGATGCCAGGTGATAGGCTCTAAATAGCTGAGCTGGGAAAGTGGGCTTTGAAAGAGAGGCATTGCCTTTACAAAGTGCACAAACCTGGTGCCCTAAATGGATTGGCCGGGTGGGAGAAGGGGGCTGGTGAATAAAATGAATAGCTGAATAAAGTCATTTGTTTGTGCGGCCCTGCAGCCCTGATACCATGATCTGTTTTCTACAATTTCCCTCTGAGGATTGTGTATCTAAAGACAGCAGCCACTTTGTTCTCTATGAGTTTGCATCCGGTTACAGAGGAGACACGCAGTCTGTACTCCCTTCTGGAAATTTGCTTTTATTCTTTACCTTTGGACTTAATGAAAAGCATACCGCATATGCTGTTGCCATTTCCTCAGAGCAGAAAACAGTGCGCAGCACTTAACAACCTTAAAAAACAAATTTTTCAGGAGACAAAGCGTTTGCCCTCCTCCTCAAGCATAATCTCCCACAGGATGATGGGTGGAAACGATCTTTCAAAAATAGCATTGGGTTCAAAGTCAACTTTTCCTCACGTGAAACGATGCTAATGAAAGTTTTAACTACTCTTAATTGAAAGGAAAATGTAGAATTCAGTATTATCGCAGACTCAGCTAATGCAAGTACTCTAATGCCTATTGTTGTATGTTCTATGATCTTATTGTGTGCTTAGATATAGACACTCAGAACTCATGAGTAGAGTCTTAGTCAATAGTGATGTTCACTCTTCTTCTGCAGAACATCTCAGGTTTAGTCTCTAGCATTTCCAGTAGATCAAAAAGAAGTTCCCATATGGATACATTCTCATATCCAAAATCTGGAGATCAAACATTCCCAGGAAATGCCATCCTTTTTTGGATCCACTGGATTGACTCTCGAACATGGCTGTGGCATATTCCTTGCTTAAGGAGACTTTCATGGATTTAAATATTTTTGATGATTATTACACCCTCTGAAAAGGCTCTGAAGATGATGATGATGACTGGGAAATTAATAAAGCCTTCCAGTCAAGATTTAGGCATGGCCATGGGATGGAGATAGCATTGGAGCCATGGTGGCACAGTACTTAGAATGCAGTATTGCAGGTTAATTCAGCTCAATGCCGGAAGTTCAATCCTCACTGGCTCAAGGTTGACTCAGCCTTCCATCCTTTCCAGTTTAGTAAAATGAGGACCCGTGTTGTTGGGGGCAATATGCTGACTCTATAAATCACTTAGTTCACAATGCTTTACAGCCCCCTCTATGTAAATCTAAGTGCTATTTCTATTGCTATTGTTATTGCTTGGTCTTGTGAATGACCTTTGTTAGGACCTGGAGGGAGACATTCTTGAACATAGAACATTTTCACTTTTATTCCTTTGGTTTTCATTCTATTCTACTGGAAAGACTTCCAAGTCCAAATCCAAGTCCAAAAACAAAGAATCATATAAACAGAAAGCAAGGGGTTAGATAATTTAGAAATAAGGCAATACTTGAAAAGTAGAGAGAGAGTACGCAGTCACTGGATCGGTCTTTGTGATCACATCCATTATATTTCTATTCTCATTTTTGCACTTGCCTCTGAGGTTTTCTTCATGTAGAAAAAAAAGTGTTCTACCCTTTTATCTGGAGGTTCCCTTGATTTTCTTACAGGAAATACTCCTTCCAGTTGATTACTGATTGTTGTAAATGTCTCCATTAAACAATCAGGTCTTTTTTTCCCTTCACTGCACATCTGCACATTCAGAACATGTTCTGTCTACTTGGGACTAGCTTTTACCTTCCTGTTGGATAACCTTGACTTCTAGGATACAATATGTACTTGGAAATAGATGGGAGTGACAAGGAGAATCATGTGTTTGGGCTGGAGGTCCTTTAGGAGTAGCTGGTGTCCATAATAGGTTGTGTGACAAGGATCTTGAGAAGCTAGGCCATCAAGGTGTGCCACTTTCTTAAAAAGAGACCATCACAGCTTACTGCACCAGGAGGAGCAAGAAGACCTTATGCTCTGGAAACTGTGGCATAAGTTGGACCTCTCTATATGGCCCATTTTAAGGTTACAGTCTGAAGCAATGCATGTGTCTTTATATGCTTCCTCCCTATCCAACCTGACATAAACATATAGGCCTTTTTAGATAATAAGCCTGAGAAAAGGAATTGTGAGAATAAACATACTGTTCTTATGTTATTCAGTAAGCCACTTTAAGTTCCTCTATGACAAAACACTATAAATGAACAAACCTCCTTAAATATTAATTCATGGAAATAAATTAGTATTATCAAATGGATTTGCTTTTCCATTCTCTCCTTAAACACCACCGGTTAGGAAGTCAGGATCCTTTTAGATTTTGAGCTTGTCTTCTTGTGTGTTGGCTATTCCTGTCACCTTAGCGTCATCTAGCAATTTGATGAGTTTTCCCTTCTATTCCCTCATCTAAATCATTTATGAAGATATTAAAAAGTGCTGGGACTAAAACAGAACCACTACTTACTTCCCTCCATGTGGATGTGATTCTGTTGAAGACTGCATGTTGAGTACAGTTTGTTAGACAGTTAAAAATAGATCTGGTGGTGATGCTATCTATCCCACTTTTTTTCTAGCTTATCAAGAAGTAGTTTGTGGTCTACTTTGTCAAATGCCTTATGAAATCTAAATCTAATCCACAGCATTTTGCTGACCCCCTAATTTAGTCATTTTTTATCAACAAATGAAATAAGATCTGTTTGGCATGATCTGTTGGTTTTTTGTTTATTACTTTCTTTTATCCTAGCTGCTTGCAGATTTGTTGCTTATCTTTTCCAAGATCTTCCCACCTTTTGATATCAGGCTGATTGGTATGTAATTTCCTGGATCTGTTTTTTGTTTTTCATTTTGACTATCCAAAGCTAAAAGATTCAGAAATGTGGCAAGATCAAACAAACAGTCTGGGAAGAGTAGGAAATATGCAGTAGGCAAGAGGTGTCTGGAAAATGAGAAAAGGAAGACTTGTGGGTAGGCAAAAGCATTTCCTCTCTGCCATTTAATGGGAAGGCTGCTGTGAAGTAAAGGAGATAATCGCCTTGAAGGATTTATATAAGTATGTAATAAGTAGAAGCTGCTTGTTCATCAGCTTTGGATGGCCTGTGGCTGCTTGCTACTGGGTGTCACCTGCTCAGAAAAACAATTTGAACTATTGGGATTCAGCCAGTAAAAGAAGGAAGATGTTTTGCAGCTGCCTGTTTCGAAGGATTCTGGGCCAAGAGGGAAGAGAGAGAAAGATCTATACCCATACTGTTAGCTTTTAGAGAAATGGTAAATGGTGTGGGGTTTTTTTAGAAACTGGCTGGATGTTTGCCAGCTTTATTGTAAACTAGCAAACAGCAGGCCTCCACCATTCTCTTCTTCTCACCAGGAAATTTTAAAAGATACCCCATAGAGAATGCCCTGCATTTGGAAGGGTCTCTATGTGGATGTGTTTTGTTTGTGGGTGCACACTCAAAACAATTGCCTTATTCCTTTAGGCTCTTTAGGGTGAGGGGGAAAAAAACACTTTTACTATGAGTAACAGCTTCAGGAAAAAGAAAGTATATCCTCTTCTGTCTGAAATATATTCTCTTTTGTCCTGGAGTGTCCCCAAAACAAGACCTTTTTAAAGATACCTGGAGCTTTGCTCTTATGAAAAACATGAGGGCTGTTCCTATTTTGTATGAGAGGGAATTTGATTTTGAGAATGGTTTGATGAGTCGTGACAGCTTTTGCTTATAGGAAAGGAAACATGTGGGGTAATAGCTAATAATAAAAACAGTGTATTTATTCAGAAAAGTAAACATAAACTGTAAAAGCCTAACACAGACTAAATAGCCCTTATAATATTTACACATATTACAGCCACTTATTATTTCACCTCAGGAATAAACACAGACATGGCAGCGCATGTCTGCTCAACTCAGTGTCCATAGAGAAAGAGAGAGAAAAAGCGGGAAAGTTTCCCTCCTTTTTCTATACAAGGAGCAAAGGAGTCCGGGTACTCCCACATAGGAGGCAGGGACATCTTATAAATGTCCCTGTCAGTCATAAAGCCAGAGGTGGTGTCCAGCCAGTTCCGACAGGTTCGGTAGAACCGGCAGCGATAATTTTGGAGAACCAGCAAATACCACCTCTGATTGGCTAACACAGCAAATATCACTTCTGATTGGCTGACTGCATAGCCGCACCCACCAAGCCACACCCACAAAACTGGTAGTAAACAATTTTGAATCCCACCACTGCATAAAGCATCATTAACCTGAATCAGCATATTTATTTCTAATATTTTGGAATCTCTACACCAGGGAAGGGTTCCTACTGGTTCGCTTTGTGGGCGCGCTTCCTGATCACCTGTCAAACACGCACTGCGCACGAATGACGTCGAAATCTTCATGGTGTTCTGCAAGCACTCTGATCCAACACCTGTGTGGTGGCTATCCACTCTGTTGGATCAGAGAGCTTGCGGAACTCCATGAAGATTTCAATGTCAATTGCGCGCAGCACGTGTTTGACAGGCGATCGGGAAACGCACCCACAAGGTGGGGAACCAGCAAACTGGTAGGAACCCATCCCTGCTCTACACCCTCCTGAGCTGTCACCTTTTGGGGATGAAACCAAAAGTTTTGATTCCATGTACAGTGTATTCAATTTTGTGCTAAATAAGAGGAGCCTCCATGTATGCAGCCAGAGACCCTTGTGTCTTGTTCCCTTTTTAAATGATTCTGCCGGTGACTAGAAGTTTAAGTTAAGGATGATAGTTTGAAACCATGTCATTTTTCCTGAGCCAATAAGAAGCACATGCAAACATTGCACAATCTTGGAGCGCCAATTTCCCACTCTAAACAACTCTGATGTTGCTGCTGACCCAGGTTGCTGTTTACACTAAACAAGCCTTTAGCAATCTTACTAAATGTTACTTTTTCTCAGGCTGTTTTGCAATGCAGAATATACATCAACGCAGACAGAATAATTTAAAGCTGATGACTGTTTAGGTAATTGTATTCTGGCCCAATTCAGAAGGAAAGGTGATGATGAATGTGAGAACACATCTTTAGGAATAAAAACATTCATTGTGTCCCCCACCCAGCTGCAAAATCTCTCTCTCTCTCTCTCTCTCTCCATATATATATGTGTGTATGTATATATATATACATATACGTACATATGTATATATACATACATATCAATCTCGGTATATAATATCAATCCATCTCTGTCTTAATTGAGGGAATTGCAAAGGTGTACAAATATTAAAGTTTCTCATCTTTGCTGGACTGTAGTTTTTAAAAGTATACCTCACTAGCTGTTTACCTGGCATCACCTTCAGGCAGGCTGGCTGGGCTTTCAGCGGCTTACAGGCTGGGTTAGTTGTGCATGGTCAGCGACTTCAGGGACAGAAGTGGTGTGCAGGCAAAGGGTCAGTGGGTGTTCCACACTGTTTTTGCAGGCGCCGCTTCCGCACCACGGTCGGCGACCAGGGACAACGAACCCAAGGCTGGAGGGCGGGAAAAGGCTGACAGGCCTGGCAGGGCGATTGCCGCCATTCTGTTGTGGCGGGAGGAAGTGGGAAGGCTTGAAGGCACATGCGCACAGAGGGACCATGTGTAGCTGCTCTCTGGCACCCCTTGTGGAACACCAGAGTAAATTTTTTTGGTTTGCCGGTCAGTGTAGATAGGGTCAGTAGTAGGCTGGGTGGGCAGTTCAGCTGCATTTTTAGGGGGCTCAGAGGAGTGGGTGGCATGTGTGACCCCCTCAGTGCTCATCTCCAGAGGGTAAGTGATCTGCGTGGCATGTTTGGAGAAGATTGGTGCAGGCACGGAAGAGTCTATTGAGGGGACACACACACACATACACACTTCTCTTTTATAGATATAGATGATGAATATATAATTTTTTACTGTCACAGCCATCATAAATGATTTTTCATTCAAGGATCAAGAGCTTGATAAGTACCAACTGAATACTAGAGAAATAAATCATGGGGGAATAACTAACACCCACAAATATGCAACCATGGAGTCCAATTCAGATACAAATTGTAGATAGTGTACAGCCCACGCGAGTATTAAAGAACGATATAGAAACTGGAGAATTTTCAAAATTTTGAAATTAATTTTCAATTCAATCACATTGAAAAGAGAAGTATGAGGTTGCTCAGAAGATCATTTTCTGACTACTGATCTTCTTATTTCCTATTTGGGAACACATTGCTCTTCCTAAGTAGCCCAGAAGCTATGGTAGCAGATATACATGGATCTACTTGTACTTCCGTTTTTAAGCATCTACCTAATCACATTTAAGGAGCAGAACACTATTGTATTTGCACCATCTTGCCACTGATTTTGGCTTTCAGTTTTGGAAATTTTAACTCTTGTGGCCTAATAACATCCTAAAATCCACATCTCTGGAACTTGTCTATGGTATACCATTTGTATAGCTCAATACTATTTTGGACTGTTTGCTTTCTCAACAGTTAACTGTCCAGTTTCTGGAAAGAATGTTTGGTAAATATTTAGAGGTCTACAGTAATTGGGACCAACATGGATCCAAAGGAGAAATTCCTAACAGGAAGGCCTCCTTCTTGTTATGACAGAAATAAACTTTCTGATGGATGGAAAGAACATGTGGAGTACAGGAATATGGAAAACTAACATTTATTTTTTTTCTGACGAGAGGCAGTTTTTTCCTGATCTCACTGGCATTTTTGAGCTTCAATTTTTCATTGTAATGAAGAATAGATTCTGCTTAAGCTCTCATAAAAAACAAGAGCTTTATTACCGATAAATGCTCCCAGGACGATGTGAGGTTTTTATTTATTTATTTATTTATTGGATTTATATCCCGCCTCTCTTCCCCTCACG
>JANHGC010003028.1:131752-145369 GCA_027560395.1 Boaedon fuliginosus | reverse complement strand
GTTGTACGCCGCCTCGAGTTCCCCATTGGGGAAGAGAGGCGGGATATAAATCAAATAAATAAATAAATAAAATAAATGCAAATTAATATCTTCATTTTTGCAACACATTTCCCCTTTTTGGGCAATAATCTCATCAGCCTTTGGAATTATAATTTCTTTCTTTTTTCTCCCAAAGTTGCATCCATAATGCAATTAAGTTTTCACATGTCTGTATTAGCTCAGGAGGTTTTCTTCAATAATGGAGAGACATTAAATAAAAACTGCTGTATTTAAAAATAATTCCCATGCATATAGATCAGAAAGAAGGATGGATTTAGAATTCTATCAAGTTTAGAAAAAGGAGATGGAACATTCCTTGAAGTGAATACTTTCCTATATGAAACTTGGGGAGAAATTTCTAACATGTCAAAAGTGTACCATCCTATGAATTAGCCCTAAATTATCTGTCTAATCAAGACACAGTGCCAGCGGGCACATTGGTTAAAACAATGTGCTAATTAAAAAAAAACATAAAATGAAATTCATGGGTAGTAAATATTACTTCTGCTCCTTTTTACAATAATAATTAAGAAGTGTTTCAAAAAAGAATATTTTGGCATTATAAAAGCAAATTTATTATTGCCTAACTTTTTGTTGACAGTGTAATCAGCAGATACATGGAGTTTAATCCTATGAGAGGATTATTATATAAATGTAGCTTTTCTGGAAAGGGGAAGGAAGAGAAAAAGAGGACTAAAGAGAAGAGTTGTGACAAAAACACATTAGCAATAACTTTACAATAATGCCCTTGATATCTATATGGTATGAACTCCTTGTCACAGGGAGCTTCTGGTGAATGGATGTGAAAGTCGGAGGATGACCACTGATCTTTTTTTAACAAATTGACACCTGTGGATTCCAGTGCTTGTCACAGAGTAAAAATCAGAATCCAAAATAGTAGAATAAAGGGCTACTGCAACTCTGTCGTGCCTATGTCCTGGGCCATCCTCCAGCTGCAGTAGCATCCGCTCAGACCCAGACAACAATTCCTACCAAGTCCTTTGCACAGATTTCTCTCTCTCTCTTTCTCTCTCTCTCTCTCCTTTTCTTTTTAAATCCCTCTTTTTTTTTTCAAACATATCATTACAGTGAAACAAAAATGGTGGGACAATAACGCCATTGATACAGCCTTCTCATCACCCGCTCCTCCCTCCCTCCTTGGTGCGTGCCAGCACTCTTTCCACCCGCCCAGAGCTGGAACCAGTGCCAAACAACCTCTGCTAATAAACAAGAGGAACCAGATAAACCAGGAAGACAATAGAGGGATTTGTTGCATTTAGAGATGGTGGGAACAATGTCAACGTCGCGCGCAGCTGCATAGAGCCCCCACACACTTGCACCCAAGCTAGTATGATTTATGAAAGGTCAAGGTTTGTCGTGTCTTAAATGGTCCCCTCTTTACATCATTTATTAACCCTTCCTGTACAATGGGCCCTTATTTTATAGGGTGAAGGGTTTGTATATTCAGAATTTATTTGAGGAACTGAGGAAGAAGCACAGAGATTCAACTGTAGGCATTTTTCCAGTTTTGAGCCCCAATGGATGATGGCTGGTATGAAGTATAACTCAGTTTATAAAACTGAAGTGATGATAAAACAATTCATATCTATAGCAAACAGAGGAAAAAAGAATAGCCGCAAACAATGTGCCCCAAATATAAAAGAGTATAACTGAAAATCAAATGACAAAATGCAGAAACTGAAATGGGGAGGACGTAAAGAAAATCTGTGACACAATAGATTTACAGGTGTGAATTATTTTTATTGCTACTTTTTACTAGTCCGATAAATAACAATTATGAAAAAATGTATTAACAGAATATAAGATTTGTCCTTGCAATAACTTTAAAATTTGCCACCTCAATTAAGATGTTCCTGATTTCAGTTATTTATCCAATATTTTCAGTTTGCAAAAATATTTTCAGCTACAAAATAGCAATTGCCATTCCACTCTCTATATTCATTTTATAATTTGAAAGTTTCACTGAGAATAAAATCGGCAACTTTATATCTTTCCAACATCTAGTTGCTAAAATATATTTGTAATCTGCAGATGGTGCTGGGAAAATATGTAGGCATTCTTGATTAAATATATCAAACTCTGAAGATTAATGTGTAAACTTGTAAGACTGATTATATTTTATTTTATTGTTTTATTTTAAATTTATATGCTGCCCATCTCTCTATCTAGAGTCTCTGTCTGTCCATCTATCACACATAAAACTGAAAGGACTTTCATATCCAATCATTTGGAATTTAGAACTAATTAGCAGTTGCATATTCTAGGAAAGACAAATATCTGTGTGCTGTAATATAGGATAAAATCAGAAAAGATAATAATTCTGGTGTATTTGGGTATCATTGAAATTCATTCTGCTGACTGAGAAGAATTCCACCATTTGTGCTGGCCTTCCAACTAACCAAGAAGAGAGCACATCCTACCAGCCTCTACCTCCTATCCAGATCTTGGTGCAATGTCTTTTCCCTTGGCAGCTTCAGAAAACACTGTCTGCCACTGTGAGGGTAAGTTGCAACGTGTCTCTTGGGACCAGTTTAAAAGGACTGTTGCAAGAGTAACATGGGTGCGAAGTTTAAGGGAAGAGGGAAAAATTTAGGAATTGGAAACCCTTGTCAGTGGGAAAATCCAGCTGCAAGATACATTAACAGTGATCCTTTTTGTGCTGTATTTTGGCAAAGTTAATCAGTCCTACTGCCCCAACGGAGGTTATAGAATTTGATCACATGGACACAAAATTGACCTTTATCTTTGCAGATAAAGAACATGCAAGATATCCCAAACATGCCCCAATTTTAGCTCTTGAGCCAGAAAAAAGTTGTACTTCATATTTTAAAGCAACTAATATTGAGCTAATCAGAAATTTGTCAGGATATAGATTCCAGGGTCAGACACAGCAAATAAGGAAAGAGCAACCATATATTAAAGGAGGGAGATCTGATCAATGTGGCTCAAAGCATCTAATCTCTGGTTGGGCCATTGGGATGGAAACAATTTAAAGAAAGGAAAAATGTCTTCCTGAACATTTTCCATTTTGTTCTCTACTTGCAGAATAATTTCTGCCCTTGCTTTGGCATCTCGGCCTCAGGGACACTCTCTTTCTCTCCCTCTCTTTTTTAACTTACACACACACACACACACACACACACACACACACACACACACACACACACATACACATTCTTCTGGGAGCCGATCAGGGTTTGAATGACACCCCAGATGACTCTTTGCTATTAATTCTTGAAAACAGAAAGAGCTCCTTGTTCTTATTCCCTGGGAGGAATTACAAGGAAGGAGGCAGCAGGCCGAAATGTTCCTGGCTTAACCCTTTCCCTGACTTCCTGGGATGTTTCACAGAGTAAGGGTGCCAAGACACAAGTGCTGCTGCATGATTCTGGTTTTCCATGAATGTTCCCTAAAAGAACGAGTGCCTTGCCAAAACATAGGCCAAACACCCTCATATCTGTTTCACGCATACATGCTAACTTTCAGCCTAGCAAAACTGTTTTAAAAACACTTTCTGTCACACTGATTATAATACCAAAACTTATATAGGGCTTAATGGTAAAAGATACTCATAAACTTATAGTAGATAATGGAAGTCTGGGAGGGTGAGGGCTAATTTTAAAAAGCTATTAAAACTGATGTCCTAGTTGATACTAGAAACTTCTTGTTCTACATCAGGGCAGGAAGGATTAAGAACAAAGGAATAGGAAGTGAAGAGGTACACCTGTCCTCTTTCATCTTTTGAAATTGGAAGTAGGAAAGAAATTGATCCTTTGGCAATTGTAGACCTTGTTTTCTTTCTAAAATAGTTGGATATGTTATGTTGATTCTCTTAAGTTTTTCAGATCGATCCAAAGATTTCAATAAAATCATACCACATAACTATTCTACCTTTTCCTCGTGCACAAAAGAAGGAACAATGTGAAAAGTTTTAAAAAATTATAATTATATCTGGGTCCCCATAGAAAATATTACGGGTAATTCACCAGGTAATGTGTAAGAAAAGCCTGATTAGATACGTTTTGGTTCTCAAATTCACAAAAGTATCCCAGATACTTTTGCCTATAAAAATGTAAAAGAGAGAAAGACGCAGCATGCAGTACTTCTAGTATATGGTATTCCACAAATGAGATACATGATACTGATAATATTCCCATGTTCTTAACTTCTGCTAGATTGAGGTACCTGCAAGTAGGCCTATCAATATGATTGGCATAGATGCCATTTCTTAATTTGACAAAGTAGTCCTAATAGTCCATGGTGTTAATTGATAGGCAAGAAGGTTTGATGATGATCAGAAGAGATCACCAGACCCTCGCTTTCTCTATGTAAGGGCAGCATGCAAAATGTTTGTCAGACAAAATCACCATAGTCTGAATGCAATTTGAGAAAGACACTGGAAGGTGTAAATCTGAATTTGGTCTAAGAGGGGTTCTTTGGAACACCTTCATAAAAGTTCTGCTGAGATAGGGTAGACCATTATGAAATGTTTGTATGTGCATGCACAGATAATTTTTATTTTTTAAAAACGAGGATGGAACCATTTGTGCCCAAAAAACATTTTTTGGGAAATAAAAGCACTTTTCCTTTGTACCATCCCAGCTTCCTATGTATTTATTATTGTAATGTGCAAAATTAGGTGAAGCAGGAAGCCTGGGCATGTGTGTGTGTGTGTGCGTGTGTGTCCTTGGCATGCTGGCTTCTCGGAGTGCTATCCTGGGGCCTAGCGATTCCATTTGAGACAAGGGCACTCAATGTCATATTCAAATCATGTATGTTTGTATCAGTGGTGGGATTCAAATTTTTTTACTACTTGTTCTGTGGGCATGGCCATGTGGGCATGGTCAGCACCAAAATAACCCTGATGACATAAGGTCTGCTGCTGAATAAGGGGGTTGGACTAGATGTCCTCTGAGGTCCTGTCCAGCCCTGGATTATTGTGCTGTTTCAAAACTGCAGTTCTCTCTCTGTCTGGCTGCTTGTCTGCATATCTATCTATCTATCTATCTATCTATCTATCTATCTATCTATCTATCTATCATCTGTCTATCATCTATCTATCTATCTACCTACCTACCTAGCCATCATCTAACATCTATCTATTGCCAGCAAATTGCCGGCTACCTTCTAAAAGAAACAAAATTTAGGTCCTGAAGTTTCTTTTAATTCAGAGAGGCATAATACAACGATATTTAATTTACAGCATTTTTGGCAAGCATGCCAACAAATAAAAATATCACAGATGTAAGTAAAACTCAGAATGGTATCAGGATTTTGAATTATATTATGATCTTCTAAATTCAGTGGTGCAGTAAACTGTAAACCACCATGATAACCAAGCATCTGTATTGGGAGCCCTGAGGAGAAGACCAGATTGACAGATGTCCTTGCATATATTGCATACAATAATACTCTGTCATCACTCTTATGATTAATAGCGTTTACTAAAACCTAGCTGCTGAGAATCTAGGCTTAAAAGTTACTCTTATATAGAAGGGCATGCTTTTTTCAAGCTTTCCTTTAATATCCTTAAGAACTGAGCATGTACAATCCAGTACATAAATAAGACTACTTTCCAGGCTATGGAAAAAGACTAAATCAACTGCAGTATCTAATCCAGGATGTTTGTTAAATAGCTCATTAGAGAAGAATAAAAATAATTAATTACTTAGCTATTAAAATTCATCAGGAACCTTAATGTTCAGACATATTCCCTGGTCAGGTTTCTTCACTAGAGGAGTAATTAGATTTCACCTAGTACAGGGATTTCTAGAAGAATTAGAAATACTTTCCAGGAAAAAAGTTAAAATTGCTAATCAATATCTTGGCGATTTCATCTTATAATATCTATTTAACATAATATGTCAACCTGTGATGTAGAGTGATTCTTATCAGTGATTAAGTCAATAGAAAGCATGGCACTAAACAGACGTGAAGATAAAATTGGGACCCAGATGGCCTTTAAATACATCATTGGTAATAATGATCCATTTTAAAAGTGATCCCTTGTGTATGAAATAAATTGATTTATGTGGCCACCATATATGACTAGAATCGTATGTTCCAAAATTCTTTGGGGAAGGATAGCTTCTATAGCGCTGCTACTGACCTCGTGGTCCTTCCAGTTCTCTATGGCTTAAATCATCTTACTTCAACATGAAATGAAACAGGATTAGCAAGTGCTTTCTTGATAAAGAAGAGTATGGGAATTTGCATGTTTATTCCTTATGCAAGTCAAATGTGCTTGCAGAGTTCCAGCATCATTCAGAAGCACATAGCTGGGTAGTCAGCAGCCAGTCAGCTAATAAAGGGCATCCCACAACCCCTTAGAGAGAGAGGGAGGGAGGGGGAGAGTGTGTGGGGGAGACAGAGGAAGGACATGTTTATTGGGGTAGCCAAATACCTTTCCAATCTTTTGTGGACACTTATGAGTCTTGGTTGCTGCTGTTAGTCTGGAATATGGAAAATGGGAAGGGTGGATAAGCCTCCTCCAATGATTATCAATGACCCCATGCCGTAAAAACCTGTGCAATGGTAGTTACTGCCTAATAATGGAAGATTCCTGTTACCAATAAATTTCCCAGCTGCAGCAGGAAGCAGCCAGGAAAAAACATATTGGGAAGTGCATCTTAATATTAACTTTAAAATATTTTAATGTGGCAACTTAATCCCAATCTGGAAGAGACCCTAGGAAAGCTAATATTGGTCACAAGGTGTGTCTAAACTGAACTACACATTACATTAACTTCCCAAGCCTTGCTCCTTCCAGAATTATAATTACAATTAGAATTTCCCAGTTACAATTTGACATATCATTGCATTTGTAGCCTCAAAAGAATCAATAACTACGCAGAAAAGATGGCTCAGATAGGATTGTGTCCTATATATTCTATTTCTCCACAGAGTTCATTAACATCTCATACTTCTGAAAAGGAAATATGGTAAAAATAGACTTGTTTCTTTAAGTGCATATATTCACAATACAGACATAGATTACAAATCTGAACCTTCACTCTAAGCAAGGAAATTAATAAATGCTACCTTTATAAAAATAAAGGTGTCTTCTGAGGCCTTAGACTCCATGATACCCTGAAACTTTTGGATACAACCCATAGAGATATCACAGAATGGTTATCAATTTGTGAGTGGAAAAATGGGAATATACTGTACATTATCAGAAAATAATATCAACTATATTAATTCTAATTACATTTAATGTAAATAAATGGAAATCACATTTTCTTTTTTTAGCTTCACTTACTGATTTTGAAGTGTAGTATCTAACATCCAACTTAAAGAACATTTGTGTATTTGTGGCATAGACCTGATAGACTTCAGATTGTCACAGAAGTTAAATGGTCTTAATAAAATAGAGATCAAATCTAACAATATGAGGAATAATCAGGCAATTTACATTCATGTTCATAATTAAAGACACAGATTTAACATCATCCTAAAGGAGGCATTGCATCCTTCCTTCCTTCTGCTCATCATCTTTGAATCTATATTGCACAAAGGGAATGTTTTGTAGATCCTGCATAAATTTGTCTGACTTTACTGGCATTTCTTTTTGTATAGACTTGAGATAAGAATTCAGATTGTTGTATGTCATCAGAAACTCTGTCTTTGGGCAGCAGTTCTCAAACCCCAGGATTTTAATACCCCAGGGAAGTATTAAAAGTCCATGCAGCAAAAGTGTTTCACTATTTGTAATACAGAAAAGATTAAATAAAGTAGAAATCATAGCAATAAGCAGATAATGAGAAGAAGAAGAAGAAGAAGAAGAAGAAGAAGAAGAAGAAGAAGAAGAAGAAGAAGAAGAAGAAGAAGAAGAAGAAGTTACATATACTGTTACTTCTTCCAATTCTTCAACACCTGTGGCTTTATTACTTTTTTACACACTAGACTTCATCATAACATAATCATTTAAATTTGTTTCCATTAGATTATAAATTGTTTGAAATACATGGACTCCCATTTGTAGCCTTTTGCCTTGACCCCAGTTTGAAAAGGTCTAATGAAAATCAGCTTCCCCATCTCCATCTCTTTGTCTATTTGCTCTTGCAAGGGAGCCTACCCCACAGAACCCAGTAGAGGGTGACATTCATTTCAGTGTTTCTACCAAAGAAGAAGCTAGACATTTTTCATGACATGTGAAAAAGGAAGAGGACATGTGACTCCTTTCTTGAATGGAGTCCAGCATCTTAGCATCTATTAGAACTTGAAGAGAAACTAGAAGTCTGCACTTTATACATCTCCTCCTTCTACAGAATAAAACAAAAAGAAAATAAATAAATAAAACTAACCTTCATTCCCCTGATTTAGCTCCAGCAAGACTTCCAAAATTGGCAGTGACAGATTAAGTTGACAGTTCCAAGTAACACCAACGATCTGCTCTACCAATATGACCTAGGAAAATGGCGGAGAATCAGAAAACCAGCATGGTGATCTCAAAGATATGTAAAAAAAGGTACCACTAATCAGGTGTTTACAGTTCCCTCTGAAGCAAGGAATAAAATGGACCTCTCTTCCCATTCTCCCACTGGGGAGGCTACTTCTTGTTCTGTGAGGAAGCATTTCATTCCAGAGAGGCCCTGAACAGTCCAGAGCCATCAGAAAAGGCTCAGCCATAGTTGTCCTGTGGCCACTAGCCCGGCTCTTGTGGTCTCTTGCTTCTTACAGCCCTAAATGCTGCCTGATTCTGGGCAAGAAAGGACGGGCCTTTAAGAAGCAGTGTGCATGTGTGTGGTGTGTGTGTGTGTGTTTTAATCACATGATTATTGTTCACCTGTATCTTGAACAAAGGCAGTGCACTGTTAAAAAGCCCAAACAAGAAAGCAGGCAAGAGAAGGGGGGAGAAATTGAAGGGGTTGTTGAGAGAAAGAGAGAGCCCTTATCAAACTTTCAATTCATGGGTCTCTCTTTCTGTCTACACACTGGCGTTATTGTTCAGCCATTGCGTGTTGAACTCTTTCCTTCACCCGTTATTGCTCTAGTGTATAGAAATAATTAATAGAGTCCCTCCAATTTTCCAAAGGGGTATGACATCAGTCTGTTGCCCCCAAGACAAGCATCATCTGCAATAGATACCTCTATCATATTTACAGTGTGTTTGGACACATTGGTTATGCAATTGATAGTATAATCCACCTACGTGCATATTTCCCCCAAAGGTTGAGATAATTAAAACATCAGAACTCTTCAGCTGCTGAAAGGTTTTCTAAGAAAATAAATAATATCATGGAAGCTTAATTTTCTCCCTTCAGCTCTCCTTCATATGTGGAATCTATTGACTAATTTCTCTTCTGACAAGTTGTTTTTCTAATGTGTTCATTAATTTCTCTATTTAATTTTGAACAGAAAATCAGTTCATTCGGGGTCTAGATTAGGCCTTTGTTTCTGCTGTTGATTTAAGCAGAGAAATTTAAGATGGGCATCACTATGTAGAAAAGTTCATACTATCCAATATAAAAAAACATCAAAAGTAGAATAATACCAGTGCAAAGGAGACTAATGCTGAACAGGGACAGTCCAATTTTTATTAATGTCTCATGCTTGTAATGCATTTTCATTAGTGCCAGCCTAAAGGAGAAGGAACTTTAATACACTTAGTACTTAATGGTATCTTTCACACTCAGAAAATCTAATGTTCAGCCACTGACACTTTCAATTAGAAATGAATTCAATTAGAAATCAGCAAGTGCTAACAAGTCATCTGCCAGAGATCCTGAACAACTGCTGTTACCTCCAGTAGATAGAGACAAAGAATTGAAGGCCATACATGGCTCTTAAAAGCCTGGTATGTAATATGTAAATGCCAGGGACGGGTTCCTACGGGTTCGCTGGTTACCTGCTTTGTGGGCGCGCTTCCCGATCGCCTGTCAAATGCGCGCTGCACGCGATTGACTTGAAAATCTTTGTGGTGTTCTGCAAGCACTCTGATCCAACAGCTGCATGGCTGTTTGACAGGCGATCGGGAAGTGTGCCCACAAAGCGGGTAACCAGCAAACCGGTAGGAACCCATCCCTGACTGTGATCATTAGTAGACAATCTGAACATCCTAGTGACCAATGTAGTTGTAAAAATGTAGAACCTTGGAAATCTGCATGTCCTTATTTCATAAATATGATAAACTAATATTACCGTAGTAATACAAATAATGTAATTCTTGGGTAAGGCAGGTGTTTTCATTTCAGCATATGCCTGCATCTTCAAAGCCACTGAATGATATTGTTCACAAACAAATTACGTAATTACATCTTTCACACTGTTACTCTTGATACCTTACTAAAGCATTGATTCACAGGCTTAGGCTTTAAAATCCAGCATGTTCACAAGCAGTTTGAATTCAGAAAAATAAAAGTCAAGTATATATTTAAAAAGAAGTTAACCCACAAAATGGTTCTCCATGTGTCCCAACAATTCATTGAGTTTAAAGCAAATCATGATAATTTATTGGTCATTACATATCATTAGTCATAACAGAATATTTTGCTTCTGTTTAATTTGATTTTTTTTTTAATCTTCAGTGTCTTGTATTTGAAGATGCTCCCAATGGAGTGAAAGCATCACTGAAGGCTGGTATGCAAGTGATCATGATTCCAGATGAAAACTTGAACAAAGACCTTACAAAAGAAGCAACTCTAGTACTGGGGTCCATGAGTGATTTCAAGCCAGAATTGTTTGGTCTACCACCATTTGATTGAACAGTATTTTTTAATTTTTTAAATTAATATTTTTTAAAAAATCATAGTTTTTATTTTCTTTATAATATTGTTTCATTATTTACACTTCAGCTTAATTCAGAATTAAAATCACTTCAAATAAATTCATTTGAAACCTAAAAGGTTTCTAGATTATGAACTCATTCAAAAACAAATCCTCTTTTTCATAAAAATTGGGAGGGGGCTCGACTAATAGCTCTCGTGAATTTTCTCATTACTTCTTCCATCATTTTTATTTTCAGAAAAAATGTGTAAAGAACACTTTTTCGGGGGGGGGTGTTTTTGTTTTTGGAAATTAGCAGAAGTAGTCATGCAGAACGATATTTATATTAAAATCACTTTGGATGGACTTTAATACAAGATTCTGCCACCAGTGGTAAAATCACCTTTTCATTTATGTGCAAGGTTCTTTGACCATCTAAATAGGAGTGTTTTAGGTCTGCTTTCAACATCTTTTATGTAGTTGTCTGTGTTTAGCTGAATGTGAAACATAGTTGAAAATATTTGTTGTATAATCTGAATGCATCCATCCTGCTTAAAAAGGTGGGCACCCTATTATCTCAGAGCCATCTATAGCTCCAAAGCTCTTCGTTATAATTCTCAAGAAAGATTTTTGTGGCCAAAAGGGTCACCTTGAATTGCACACAGATAATAATGCCACAGTTATCAATAATATTTTACTATTTATTTGGTGAGGTGTAGGAAAACTATAATATAGGCATAACAAGGTTAAGGAAAAATACACAACGTTCCTGTAAATTTATTGATCTAACATTGCATAAACCATCGGTCCCCAATTGGTGGCCCTTGAGAAAATTTTGGTGGTCCACAGCGTGCGTTCTCTCTCTCTCTGTCTCTTTCTCTCTCTGAAAGCAAGCCTGGGCCAAGCCAGAGAGCTTTCCTCAGGGCTGTTTGCTTTCTTATCTTTTGCTGAGGAATGAGTGCATTCCCACCAAACCTCCTCCTCCCCCACCCCTTCTCTCGTGACGGGCTGTGGGCAGCCAGGTGGGTGCGTGCACGTGGGGAGACCTTTGCTGCGCTTTAGCCATGCCCAGTTTGCTTGAGGAAGGTCTCCCCAGTCACAAGAGGAGAAGGAGATGGGGAGGAGGATGGGGGAAGCCTCCGCTGTGGCTCCTCGTTCCTCACCAAGGATGGATTTCCAATGATAAATTAGCAAACAGCCCCGAGGAGAGCTCTCTGGCTTGGATCAACTTCAGCTTTCAGTGAGATGAAGAGAGAGAAAGAGAGAGAGAGAACGCACACACGAGAAATAAACACACACAGAGATAAACACAGAGATAAACATACAACACACACACACACACACACACATAAACAGGTAAAATGAAGGAAGGAAGGTGAAAAGGGAAGGAAGGTGAAATTGGGGTAGGAAGGTGAAATCAGAAGGAAGGAAGGAAGGTAGGTGAAAGGGGGGAAGGAAGGAAGGAAAATCGGGGAAGGAAGGTAAAATCAGGAGGGGGAAGGAAGGAATAAAGTGAAATCAGGACGAAGGTGAAAGCAGGAGGGGGGAAGAAAGGTGAAATCAAGAGGGAGCAAGGAAGGAAGGTGAAATCAGGAGGAAGGAAGGAAGGGAAATCAGGAGGAAGGGAGGAAGAGAAAATCAGAAGGGAAGGAAGGAAGAAGGTGAAATCAGGAGGGGAGAAGGAAAGTGAAATTGGGGAAGGAAGGTGAAATCAGGAGGGAACAAGGAAGGAAGGTAAAATTAGGAGGGAAAGGTGAAATCAGGGAAGGAAGATGAAATTGGGAAGAAAGGTAAAATCAAGAGGGGAAGGAAGGTGAAATCAGAGGAGGAAAGGAAGGTGAAATCAGGAGGGAGGAAAGAAGGAAGGAAGGTGAAATCAGAGGAGAGGGAAGGAAGGGTTAGGGAGCGGCGTGCTGGATTCATACTGTTGGTCCCTGGGATTTAAAATTATGAATTTGGTGGTCCCTGAGGTCGAAAGAGTTGGGGACCTCTATTCTAGATAGGCAGATAGGCAGGTAGGCAGGTAGACAGACAGCTAGATATAGATAGACAGTCCGCCAACAGACCCAGACAAACAGATAAAGAGAGGAGAAGCTTCAGGGGCTGCAGTATAAAATCAAGGGATCCTTCACCAGGGTTAATGGGATTAATACTGAATTTTGAAGTAAGGACAAGAATTAAGGAGGGCCCTCCCCAGCAGAAGCTGTGTGCAGAACCACAGACCGTTCCAGGAATGGAGCTCTGGGATTCAGACGGTCGAAGCCCCAAGTCCCCTTCTGGAAGCGTTTTGCTTTTTCCATCCCGTCGAACCGTTCTCAGGGGACCGGGCTAAGTTGTTAAAATGAAGAGCGAGCAGCTATTTTAAGACCCAGCAAGAGGGGAGTCTGGGGATGAGCAGGATTTGCAAACGCGACCAGCCAACTGTCAAAGGACTCGTTTCATGCCCGCAGCCAAAGTTTTGCAGTTGTTACTGTCAAAAGTTTGTGGTTTGGCAGGGGGCCCTGTAATGCTGAGCTGGTGGGTGGGGGGAGTCGGCAAATCAGCACGGAATGCCTTTAATCGGTTTAACCACGGTCCATGCCTATTGACTTGGGTGTTGAGAGACACGGCTGTTAAACGCTTCTGAGTTGATTGGCACAATGGTTTCGGCCTCCCAGGACACAGAAGGCAGCAAATAGGGAGAACAAAATGATAAAAAAAATAAATAAATACACAGGAAAAAACAGAGGAACTGGAAAACAGAGTTTTCAAGTATTTCAGATAGATAATGATGTAGATAGATAGATAGATAGATAGATAGATAGATAGATAGATAGATAGATAGATAGAAAGAAAGAAAGAAAGAAAGAA
>JANHGC010003028.1:108009-120765 GCA_027560395.1 Boaedon fuliginosus | reverse complement strand
TAAAATTTAGTTCATATTTTGATCTTGTCTATTCTCTTATCTCTGCCATGACCTGGCCATTCAGTCTTAAGCCCATGAGTTTTTCTTTCAGATGCTGTGTACTCTGGCCCTTCTCTTGATCAGTTGTGTTTCTTCAGTCACAATCCTTGATCACCTTCTAATCCTAAACATTTGGCATGCTGGCAGGGAATGATGGAAATTATGTTTGGAGGCACTTGGAGGGCACCCAAGTGGAATAGGCAAATTTAAACCTTTGCTTCCTTGTCAAACCAAGGGTCTTTGTTCTGCTGGGGAGCATCTAACACTGGAACAATGATGTTCAGGAATCCAACAATGTTGGAAAATAGAAGTTTTTTCTTCTAAAGCAATTCAAATAACTACATTTTTTTCTCCATGAGGGAAAACAAATGTTTCTATTGGGGAGAAAAAACAAAACAATTACTAATAGTGTGGTGAGATGCAGGTACAATGAAAGAAGCAGTTTGTTCTTATTAAAAACCATCCCATTTTTAATCACAGAGATGAATAATTTGTATTTATGTAATATGATGATGGGATTTGGTAAAGGATTAGTGACAAGCTTTGGAAAAAAATGGATTAGTGGAGAGATGATGAACTTAAAATTAAAGGTAGGATCCTCTATGTTGCTAATTAGCCACATGCCTCCTTTATAAACAGGTAGTACTTGGCTGATCAACTGGGCATTTGTAACTTTTCAGTGATCAAACTGAGTTGTCTTTATGGAACTATACTACTCCATACTTAGCAGGAACATGCCAGCACCTACCTATCAGTAGAGATTGTTGCATTGTCCTTGTGCTTCTATTACATGGACCTAGACTTGAAGAAGCATTTACATTTCAGAGGCACTGCGTTTTCCCAGCATTCAGATCACATTAGATTGCTGCCAGGAGAAAAATGCAATCAATTATCACGTCTAGAAGAACCTATTAGATTATGAGGGAGAGAGAGATTATGATTTCAAGGGTATCCATTGGAAAGTGCCCATGCAATCATTCATTTAAAACAGATACAAGTTACAACTCAATATATAAGTGACATAATAATAGCTTGTAAAAGAGGACTCACAATGGAGCTGAAACTAAGTGGATGGAAAGAAAGCATGGAAAGGCCTTTGATAGTTTCATCTCCCATCAAATAATCCTGACATTATAGCCTAAGGATTTATTTTTATAATTAAAATGGTTATTTTATCATGGGACTTTTTTGCATTAGACATTAGCTGATTTTGTAGGGAAAATATAAGCTGACTTATACACTGAAGTCTAATCAAACATTGAAAAAGATTATTAAGGGAAAATAATAAAATTTGCCTCTCTTCCTGTCATATTGCATTATAAGTTTAGAATTTTGGATATGCAGGAGTTTCGTGCAAAGTCTCAGCTGAAGTGGACTTCCTTTGATTGTTCATCCAAGTAAACCTTAAAGATGGATTCTGTTGCTGTGGGATATTCTTTTGAATTCATTGTAACACATTTGAAGCAATTAAACATCACAACAAAAGCCTAAATAAAGGTTAAATTAGTTATATTATTTCTAATATGATCCTCAAAATTTGGATTTTTAAAAAATCTACTTTTTTCCAAATAGGGGAATATTAGAAAATAGCTTTGGAACAAAACAAAATGAAATATATAATTTTCATCATATCATGTGATTCCTTAATTCAAGGAAATATAAACAAGGGACTCGAAATTCCAGGATCTAGCCACACTGCTTGCTTTCAAGACTTTGTCCCATCCCACCCGACTATCATTCCTTCCAAAGATCTAAATAAGGCTTAGTTCATGTGATTCATTTTGCTAAGCAATTTGGTTATGGGGAGCAACACAGTACCCATGTGATGTCTGGTTAAGAATTCCACTTCTTTTCCTGCACATTTGTAACTGACTTCAGCTAAAAGGCAAATGATTGACTAGAGTTCAATAGTGTACAATAATACATATTGCATACTGAATTTCCTATGTTCTTCTCAAGAGAGCTGAAAATGTTTAAATTTTAAAAGCCACTGACTAATAACTGGACAAGCAACTGAGCTGGGCTAGTGATCTAATTTTATATGCACCATGCTTTTTTTTAATTACCTCCCTAAAATTGTTTGATACGTACTTCATTAAGACACTGGGATTTTCTTAGTGAAAACAAACTTAATATTAAGGATTTGGGTCTCAATTCTTTAGCTATGTGATTTAAAGGCAACCATCTTTCTGGATTAGGTAAATATGAAACAGAGATATTGAGTGCAAGTCGTATTAAATTGCAGAACCTCTGAAACCTATTCTCTTCAGTATTTTAGTTTGTCTCTTTGGTGCTGGAGAGCATTCACAAAATATTTGACCAACTAATTTGTTGACTGCAGTTTATCAAAATCGAAATCTCTTCCTACTTCTTTTGATTAACTCAAGCAAAGGGGCTTCCTAAAAAAATGAATATAAGGAAACATGGTAGATCACAAATAAGATTTCTAAGATATCCTGGTCATATCTCATTTTTTTCCAAAATATCCTACAGAAGCATTTTTGTAAGCAGTTCATGATGAACTAAGAAACTCTGGCTTCTTAAGATTACAAAGAAATGTTACTTCACAGGAGTGTGTTTGCATTGATTATTGCATAGACTAGTAAATCTACTGTTACTACTAATGCTGCTATTACCGCTGCTGCTACTAATATTTGGAGTTTGAAATCAGATTAACATAGTTGTGACATCCAGACAGTTTAAGTCTTAGGAAACCAACCCATTCAATTAAAAATAAATTCTACTTATTTATTTATATAGTAGATAAATATTTATTTATATATTAAATAAATATTTATTTATATATTAAATAAATATTTATTTAACATAACCTTTATTTGTTTAGTTGAAGAATTTTTAAGCATATTAATTTCCTTGATCCTTATAAACAATTATTTGTGAGTTCTTTGACCAGCTATAAATTTATTTCTGTGAATACAGGTATAATCATACCATGTTAGTTATAAATTAGTAAATATAGACAGTGTTGAGATATAAACCAACAAGCCAATCAATATCTTTATTTAATTGCATTAAGATCAGTGACAAATATATACTATAAATGCTAAATCAGTGTCGATCATATTGACAATGAGTAGATTAAACAGCAGTGAACAATATCTATAAGTATCTTCCCCTTTTTCTGTTTTGTTATTAGATCAAATCAGGAATCATTGTAAGACCTTTCTTCCTATTTTTTCTCTGATGATTGGATACAGTAACTATTGAACTATTACAATAGTGTTAAGAATTATATTAAATACTGTGATTCCTGCAAGGGCAAATCAAATAAAAATGGAACATTTTGAAGTGCATCGCTTCTTTGGGCATAGAGGGAGATATACCAAATTCTTAATTTATTTTAAAGTCAACTTCAAGCTCATTGATGATACTAGATTGTAGCCATTGGCTTTTGAAAGTGTCTGGTTTATAAAAGAGGACATAGAATGATAGCCATATTTTTATGTTTTTGTTTTCATAAATTTGATGCTGCACTTACTCTTATATTTATCTTATATTTTTGCCTGTATATATTTCAAAATGAGAGGCTATACTCTTCAAAATAATGATACCTGCTGAATTCAATAGAATCTGCTTCAAATAAACATCCTTAGGATACCCACAATCAGTTCATCATATAGTTATAATTATAATTAATCATCATACAGTTGTTATTATTATTATGGGCCTCCTAATTATGCTCTATATTATGAAGAGCTCCATAGAATATCTATGACTTCTTTTTTAATATTATATACCATAGTAGTATATATCTGTTTCAGGCACAACTCTTGATCATATATATTTTCCTTTTTACCTTAATATCCCATTTTATTTATTTATTTATTTATTTAATTTATTTATTTGATTTATATCCCGCCTCTCTTCCCCCAATGGGGAACTCGAGGCGGCGTACAACATATAATTATTGCTGCTTGCTGTAATCCTGCTTGGTTAGTTCTAGTTTTAGGAAAGCAGTCACAACATATCTAAGGGACAATTCAAAATGGCTGCTTTCTCAATAATCCTGATTTATGTCTCTATTTGCTTTGTCTTGTTTGCTTTTGTTAACAAAAACTTCCTTGTAGCGCTCTTCTCTTACACAGCATTTCTCCTTTTTTTCCTTTTATATCTTGCTGCCAACATTTTAAAATCATCCCAAATATTATTTAAATAAATATTATCTTAACTATATAATCCAAAATAAATAAGTAAATACATATTGCAAGTTTAAAAAAAAATACTTCATGCTTTCGGTATAAAGCTCACATGCAGCAGAAAGTCAATCATTAAAATGTTACGTTTGGAACCAAAGTCTTTTTTTTTTCCTGATCCCAGACACACAGAGAGTGTCTCCTAGATCTTGTGACCGTGTTCTATGGGACCTACAGTTGCCACTCCTGTCCTTGAGATTTCCAGGAATCCTGAACTGTAGAAGCCCTGTGTCTGCCTTCTCAGGCAAATTAGACAGAATGAGCTAATTCTATTTAATTGCAAAGCTGCGTTAAGAGAATCTCACAATTCTGACAGTAGAAACTTTTCACTGTCTCTTTTACTGTCTGATAAATTGGGGACGTTCCTTTCTAAGTTTCTTTCTTTGCCCATTAAGCAGCTGCAGGTTGTATCCAGGTGGCATCCCTTCCCTCCATCTCCCAGGGGCATTCTCACATACCATGACATCCCTTGCAACCAAGGGGCAGCACAGTGAATAGCTTTTGGTGGATTGATGCTACATTGATTGTATTGATTGGGTCACTTAACTTGGAAATGGACAGCAACAAGTCTTTAGAATAACTTTTGGCCACCAAATGTCCCCCAGGTATGTTAGACTACAACTCTCATCCCCTGGAATAGAATGATGGTGCTATAGCCCAATACCTCCAGAAGGCATTGGGCTACAGAAGGCTAATTTATGGTACCAAAAAGCAAGAAAAGAGCTTTCATTTTTTTCTATGGTAAATGACATAAGCTGTATTACAAAGGCACTTTTGAGCAATGGTGGCCCCAGGTTTGAAACAGCCTCCAAAGTTCTTCAGAGGTTGTCCCTGAGTTGCACTTTTCAATAGAAAAGAAGAGGTGAATTATTAAACATAGAAAGAATGGTCATGAACATTATTTAATTAATTCATTTCAATTTAATTTAGGTTTTGCTCTGGCCTTTTGTCCTTTCTGAGAGTGCAATTCTTGGCACACTATTCCCACGTCAAACGTAGCCAACGGCATAAAAACCAGTTCATACCCTTGCATTAATGAAATGCTCATTGACAGATAATACTTTTCTTATGAAAGTGCAGGAAAGATTCCAATCTCTTCATTTATATGTTTATTTCTTACATGCATAGGTACACCGCCTGCTCCATCAATTCCTTTACAGAACCCCAATAAATATCATAATCCCAAATTAAATTTTATTTAATAGATCTTTAAAAGCATAATCCAAGAAAACATAAAATAAAAACTTTAGAGATTTACAAACTAATAAAACGTTTTAAAGTAAAAGTAAAAGTTTTAAAGTTAACATTAGATTAATGCTGCATTTAATAGTGATCAAAACCATTAGTAAAGTCAATATGATTCATATTATCTTGGCTATCTTTGTTAACTATAGAATAGTTCCCAAATCGGAAATCCTCTCCCAGATGTTTCCTGTTTCAAAACTCCTGCGTTCAGTGAAAGTTTTCATTGCCTCCCTAAATATTCGCAGGGAGAGGGCTATTCCCACCTTGTGGGATGGGCTAATCCAGAGCAAGCAATTAATATATGAGCACATCCAGGAATCAGAACCTGGCCTGATTCCTAAAGTGGAACTGAAATCAATGTCGCTTCTCTTGTCCTGACAATCATGCGAGCACTACTAAAAAGACCAACAAACAGCATCAACATTTATCTTTTATACAGCACTTTCAGCCAGCGACTAATACAAACAAACTTTGCTTCATACAATGCCTTTTTTGGATAAAAATGAAATAAAATCAAAATCACAGTCTTCACTATTATTTTTAAAGTGTAGATAGTATTCCCTCCTCTGTGTGGAATGAAAATCCGCTGATGAAGTTCTCTTTATTTTTTAAGATAGTCCAGAATATAACTCATGGGGACACAAAACGTAACATACAGATTTCCTAGCTTCATAAACCATAATGATGTTTATGCCTTGCTTCTCGTCACATCTCCAAAGCATCTGCTATGATTCAAGTGCAACTATTTTACTCCCTATGGAGTAAAGGTCCATGCCTTTTGCCTGATGTGTTAAATTTGTAACTGTTGTATAACCAGAAACCAATACTGTTTCAGCTCTATTGTATCCCAGAAGATTTCTTTTTTTAAAAAGATGCTTCTCTTCTTATCAATATTTTTTCAATGGCAATATCTATAGGGTATTCCCCACTCCCCACCCACATTCCTATATTATTGCTTCTACGGTCTGCTATGCTGAGGAAACTTCCTACAATTTGGAAATTGCTCTGAATTTTTTACAGACAGAGGCAGTAGGGTATCTGCATTATTCATTGTGGAAATAATACCTGCACCCCCGTGGGAAAATTAATATTTTAATGGGAAGAGCAAACCTGTATTTACTAAGATCCTTTAAAATTATATTTTAAAAAATTTAGTATATCATATGTGTTAGCTCATTCTCTCATAATAAGACTACAATTTATGCCAGTAATATTTCTACTTTACTGAGAATAGCTTGTCTAAAGTATCCCTTCATATCGTATAGTTTTTACAAGCAGTATCGGTGGTTGTTCTTATTCTCAATCTATGATTTATGACCTCATGTGTAATTAATTTCTTACACAGTGCTATCTTTTATTTAAGGAATTGCATGTGCTTACCTCATGTGTACATTTTTATTTTTGCCACATTTTGATTGATTATGTGCCATCACGTCAGTGTTAACTTTTTGCAACCACACAGATAGATTTTCTCTAAGACAATCTGTTCCTAACCTCATCTCTCAAGTCTTCCAACCTTGTACTCATCACCACTCAAACTGAGTCCATCCAGTTTGCTGCCAGTTGTCCCTTACTCTCTTTCCTTTCACTTTTCCCAGCATAATAGATTTCAGCAGAGAACTAGGTCTTCACGTATTGTGTCTGATGTAGAAACAATTGAGCCTGATCATTTCTGATTCAAGTGAGAACTCTGGGGTGATCTCTTTGATGATCCGTTGGTTTGCTTTCTTCACTGTTCACAGTATTCCCAGATTCTTCTCCAGTCCCAACATTCATTTTTTCTATCCTGATTCTTCAAAGTCCTACCTTAGCTTTCATAGAGTTGTACATCACAACATTTGAATATCATTTTCAATTGCCATATGTATATGTTGGAAAATGTATATGATAGAATTTTACGTGTGTGCACAAGTAAAGTGGTACAGGAGCATTAACAATGATATACCCAAGGGATATCATAAACTGCTCATGGGTTTCATTAGTTGTACAGGTTCACATCCAGAATACTTGCCTTGTTTTGCAGACGCCATTATCTTTTTCCCCCAGAAGAAGGATAATGGTTAATTTCTTGCAGCAAAACCAACATTTTTGTGGCATCTTAAAGATCAATAGACTTTCACTTTGTTCAATGTTGATTCTGTCCAAAACTGAATAATCAATTGAATAAATGTATTGGTAGATTTTAATATTGAAGGTCAGTTCTGGAATTCATAGAATTATAATTATGCCTCAAAAAAAATTACATGTGGTTCTTAATTGTTAAAGACACTTCGAAATAAAATGCAGGTAATTGAACATTATTAATAGTATTTGTTTGTTTGTTTGTTTGTTTGTTTATTTGTTTGTTTGTTTCGATTTATACCCCACCTCATTTCCCGGGTCAGGGAATGTTCTTGAATGCTAAGATGAATTAATGTACTTGAATGCTAAGATGAAGAAAGCAGAATATTCAAATTCCTATGAATTTATAGAATAGATCCCTAAATTTCTTCTAAAAATTAATTGGTGACCAGTAAAAAGGATTCAGGCAAAGGGCTACAATGGATGAATGATTTTTCTGAATGATTACTACATAAATAAAATGAAAATTGAGATCTAATTTCATATACATGTTTTTCTTCTGCTTACTGTATCATTAGCAGACAATGTAGATGATAATTCTCAATTGATGCTGTTTTAATTCTCACCATGATCAAACCAGATTTAGACATTAGGTTAAGTCACAGATTGCTTTTAAATAGTTCACTGAATATTCAAAACTAGCTATGTTCACAAAACAGACTAAGCTAAAATCCATGGATTTCTTTTTAAATTTAAGTATGTGTACATCATTTGGAAGTTGAATGTAGTGAAAATGATTTTTTTATCCATTTTGCCAATTTCAGCGAGGATGGAGTAAGATTTGACAGAAGTTTTTTGAATTTTGCATTTGATACTTAGTTGGTTGATTCTTTTCAAGGATTTTCTCTTTATGGAAATAGTAGCTAGTGCCTAAGAATAAATGCTAGAGAAATTGTTGTCTGCCAGATTCACTGGGAAAGGTACAGAAGCGCAGGGTTTGTCCAGCCCAGAAAATTCATGAGATGTGGAAGCTTTGAAATTCTTTCAGATTGAAAGGGCATTTTTGAGCAGGCAGAACTGCATCCCTAAAGAATTGTAGAGATAGATGTAAGTGTGGATTTTTCTACATGTTGTGAAGAGTGTGAGCCTGATCCATTTGGAAAGAAGGACACTAACAAAATCAGTATCTGTCATAATGTATAAAGGCCAGGCTGCTGCATGTGGAGACCTAAATGCTACTATTTGCAGCACCCTCTCCTGGACAAGATATCCAATAACACATTCCAACAAGAATAAAAATTTGTTACCCAAAATAAATCCATGGGAATTTACTGTGGTTGCAAAAAGAAAAGAATACTTAGATTTGTGGTTGCCTAATTGCTACATGCATTCATCAGAAGAGGAAGGTAAATTTGTAATATGTCATAAAAATTATCTGGTGTACTTTTAGTTTTTGATAAGCAAATTTGGAAGAGGATCATTAAGCACTGAACACTGCAAGATACATTAAGCAACAGTGCTGTACAAACATCCATGCATACGGACCAAAAACCCTGACTTTTCAAGACTAATAGCCCTTAATCGATCTTCCTCCATGAATGTATCCATTCCCCCTTTAAAGACAACTAAATTAGAATTATTGTGCACTGGTTGAAGAAGTGATTTCTTTTGATTGTTCCAAAACTCAATCCAGTCATCTTCAGTGGATCACAACTTGTTTTGACAGAGGAAAAAAGATTTATCCCAGCCCAGTTTCTTAATGCCATGCTGCATAAACAGTTCTATTGGGCATGCAATCTACCAAATTGTTTGTCCTAAACCAATACTCAAACAAAATTGCAAATTATCTTTCAGGAATATTACTTTTCTGATGAAACAATTCTCTACTCTGTATTGCGTATTCTAATGTGCACATTGGGAAAAATGGAAAAGAAAATGAGTAGAAAACTGAGAAAACTAATGAATTTTTTATCCATTTTGCCAATTTCAGTGAGAATGGAGTAAGAGTAGAACAGAAGGTTTTTGAATTTTCCATTTGATTAGTTGGTTGATTCTTTTCAAGGATTGAAAACTAATAAAATTATGCTCTTAAATGTGGCAATGTGCTGAGTGAATAGAAAGAGAGGAATTGTTTTAAAATTGTGCCCCTGGTGGAATCTGGTAGGTGCTAAAATTGTTTGTGTGGGAACAAGTTATCCTACACCTAGGGGATGTAAGTTTTTATCAAGTGTTATATAGGTTTGGCCCAACATTTGTAAACTATTCACACAAATTACATTGAACAAATAGAAGTAATATATTTAAATGGAAGAATGGGCAGTTACATGTATAGAATTATTTTGAAACAAGTTGAAAAGGGAGAACTAATTATATTTCCTGGTAATGGGAAGCAGCTTCCATCAATCTGAGCTAATATTGTCAACATTCAGAGATTATGGAAACTATACCCAGTAAGATATGGAGGATTCCTCATCCTTGTAAATGAGGGCAACAATTTTGACTTTAAAAGATACTTCCATTTTTTTCTCAAACAACTCTTCATTGTAATTTCATATGAACTGAGTTGTTACTCAGATGAGCAGAATTTGTGAGTAGGCAAGATCATCTTTTATTCAATTACCACCAACTTTTTGGAACAAATGTATATCATTTCACCAGGACTGTCAGCATCTGCCTTGGTGAATTTTTGCCCACCCCTGTTTGTTACATCTCTGATATCATCTAGCCTTCTTGGTAGACAAGCTTGCCAAATACAAAAAAGAGATAGTCTTCTTGACCTTTTTGTAGTTGTAAAGAAGAGAGTGATATCAACAGATGTAGACTGTCCTAAAGCTACACTTGCAGACTTTGATTTCTTTGTCTATAGAGAACTCTATACAACTACAGGAGAATAATATTTTTGGCATGTGGCCATTTAGATTTAACGTTAGGAATGATGTGTCCAGATTGGGAAAAATTCAGATCTTTAAAAGGACTTTCTTTATAGATAGTAAACTTTTGAACAAAATAAAGCATATTCTTAGCATTTATTCAGGAGTATCCTTGTTCCAAATCCCAATGATGGCACATTACTGTCAGTTACTATGTTCAGCTAGATTTGGCTGGCAGAACTCATGATTTTAGAAACGTAAAACAAATAGTTAAGTAGATAGTACATCGATTTGTGATAGCTTAATTAAGTTTCAGATGCAATCTATCAACAGACAAAACATGCACAACAGCACTCATTGGAAATAATAACATTGCTAAATTAATTAACCTCAGGATGGGGCAGAAAACTCTTTTATTCAATGGAAACCCAGTTTAGCACCAATGATTTTGATAAAGTCTAACTTAATTTCATGCTGATTTTTTCTTAAGCCTCTTTTCTATATTCTTCATTTGATAAAATCAAAGGTACAAAATATAACCTATTATCTTTTAGGTGTTGCTTGTTTGAAGCATCTTTTTTTTAATTCAATGGAAAATCAAAAGTCAAATATGAGATGGTAGAAATTTTGAAGTGCATAATTAGAGCTTTCAATCTCAGCCTAAATAACTTTGAGCCATGTCATGTTGGAATAGTGTTGTCATAGTCACAATGTTCAAACATCTGTAGTTGTCTATGGGTATTCATGCCGAATGTGTGATCTTATATCCGCCACCTTCCCCTTGTTTTCATTGTTCACCACACTGATTCAGCAGCAGCTGCTACTAATGAGTAAGTGGGGATGGTTGTAACTTTATCGTTTGCAGTCACACTCAGCGATATTCACCAGATTTCTAATGTCGTGACAGTGAAAAACTAAGAGAGACCAACTCTCACTGATATTATAACCAATGTGAAAACTTCACTTGAACTGTGTAATATTCTTTATTTGTGGGTCAGGGAACTGGGAGTTTAATTAAAGCTTTCTTAAGACCAATAATTTTACAGGCTGATTTACCTACCCCCATCTGCTTTGGTGGAGTTTTTGGGGGGGGAGTTGCATCCAATTCCTTTTTAAAAAGCATAGAAACGAAGAGATTGAGTTAAGGGGAAAACAAATCTTTGCCTGCTCATGTAACTGTTTATTACAGCTGGTTTGGTTAGGTAGAAAGAGATGGGTAGCTTGGCATAGATTTGATTGCAATTCATTGAAAGATGGTGAAAACAAATATGCGGAGGTTCAGCTTTGGTACAAAGGCTGATATTAAAATACTTGAAGCTGATTTTGTAGTAGATGGATCTTCCTGTCAATTGTGTTTTCATAAAACAGCACAATTAAGGGCAATCCTTTTAAATAAAAAGCACATCCTGCTGTATAAGAGTCCCTCTGCGAGGGAGACAGTTAGTTCTTGATAAATGCATTTTATACATTTTATACATGATGATAAATAAATGCATAATATAATGCCATTAGAAGAAACAATCCACCGAATCATTAATGAAAGCAGAAACTGAGCAAGAATGTCTGTTGATTCTAAGTATCTCCAAGCAAGGACTGAAAATGTTGGCCATCTTGCATAGACCCTATTCTTTTTTGGCAAGTATTTAATATCAAGCAAGTTAAAAGGTTCTAAATGAATTTCAAATGACTTTTTGTTTTATTCCAGAATAATACTCAACACTTTTTAAAGTATGTTGATGTTGGTGATTGGTTTGCCAAGATTTCACCCTTCCAGAAAATAATTGTCAACTGAGTATTGTAGAGCTGGGGCTCTACTTAGCTTTTTAGACCTACTAGTTTATGACCTGGCCTTGTTGGTTTTTTTTTAAAGAAGTATATTTGTACTACACCATTTACAGGCCTTCTGAAGCCCCCGGTGCCCCCTCCCACATCTCTGTTCCAGCAAGGCCATCTCTGGGCCAAGGGCAAGCCAGGCTCTATGCCAAGGGCAGCCCAGCTCTGAGGAAACGCAGCCAGGGCTTGACAGGGGCACTGGACCGCAGCCCTTTGCAGGCCTTCTTAAGCCCCCGTGCCCTCTCAAATATCGTAGGCGACCTTACTTGGCGGGGTGGGCTGCTCCATGTGTCTTGGGCCTGTCGCCGCTGGGGCAAATTTATATGTATAAAACATGGTGCCTCAGAGGTTTGAATATGGTGCCTCAGTCAGTTTAAAAACCTCACGCGCTCTGTAGAGGGAAACAATTCTGCACACGCTCAGTAGGGAGTTGCTGCTTGTTATTGAAGAATGTCCTCTTTGCCCCCCAAAAAAGGGGTCAAAAATGGACCCTA
>JANHGC010003028.1:95413-106814 GCA_027560395.1 Boaedon fuliginosus | reverse complement strand
GACACTGGCAAATACCACCTCTGATTGGCTGGCAGCATAGCCACACCCACCAAGCCACACCCACAGAACCGGTAGTAGAAAAAATTGAATACCACTATTGTTAGAAAGCCACCCTGAAGCCTCCTGGCAGCCAAATAGGGCTGTGGGGGGTGCGGTGCCGCACTCCCTATGCCCCATTTTTGGCCTAGAAAACCTCCCTGAAGCCTCCTGGAAGGCAAAGGGAGGGGCCAATCAGAAGTCGTGTTTGCCAGTTCTCTGAACCAATCAAAAATATCACTACAGGTTCCCCTGAACCTGTCAGAACTGGCTGAATACCACCTCTGGATGTAAGGCAGAAAAATGGTAATAGTTCCAGGTATTAGGTATGACTACATGCATCCATGTTTCCATAAGTCCTTTATATCTTTAATTTGGAAATTATTTCCCTTTTTTAATTATAATCCAGAAGGATGTAGAAAAATAGGAGGACCCAAAATAAAACCCACCAGAAAAATAGGAATGCATCATCATTATTATGGCATGCCCAAAGGAATTGGGAAGTATTTCTGTATCAGGATCAGAGGAAATGGGAATGTCCTTACAGCTTTTCCAGCTCTTACACCTGAGAATGCTTGCCTTTTTTATTTGACTCAAGGCACAGAAGTAGAAACTTTTTCAAATGGTATTGAATGGGAGGTGGAAAGGGATGCCACTATTTAGAGGCCAAAGGCAGGGCTTCTGCCCATGCTCAGATTGTTATTATAACACTTGATTATAGAGTGGTTAGTTCACTAGTCATCTGTGTTGTAAATGACCGATCAATTAAATGTAAATTAATTTGACATTTGTCAAAACCTCAAAAATCTGCCTTTTCTTGCCTTTGCTCTCCTCCTGAAGATGAAATATTTTGAGGCAGAGATTGCTAGAAATCAGCTGGAAATTATCATAGACATAATTTGTGTACCCATCATATATTGTATTAAGCATTTTATTTTGATAGCCAAAGTTGCAGAAAACTGGGCCATAATTTTCATGAGAGCAAAGGGAAGAGGAACGTTATATGACTTTTTTTTCTACCTAGATATAAATATAGAAAGATAGGATTATCTTGAATATTTTTGTTTGATTCCCCATTTTTGTAAAACCCTAGAAACAATAAACCAGTATGGTTTTGTAATTTGTATACCGATTAAAACTAAGATCCATTTGCTAGTAAGCAATGCCAAATAAAAAAACTTGCAGTCCTAATAAAATACTGCTTCAGATGTTTCAAGCAGCTGCTTGATATTTACAACAAATACCAGAGCTCAAGCTTTTGTTCCAATGAAGCTCTGTTATTATAACTCCATGTTTACATATTATGCATTAAACACTGTTGCTGCCAATCTCTGTGCCTGATTTATAGTGCCTTAGACTGAAAGTTTTGGATGTAGCAAAATTAAGTCTCAATTAAAGCAACTCAATTATCTAGTTTTAAAATGCAAATGTGTAAAACCATTTTGGGGTTTTTTTGGTTTTTTTTAATCATGCTGGAAGCTTGTCAGCAGTTCCAGGCTTTGGGGAAATGGGTTCCCTGATGGGTTTGAAGACTGCAAAAAGTTTTCGGGATGTACCAGCTCATCCTTGATATATATTCAGATGCTTTCAGAGTGCTGATAGATAACAAAACTTCATGAAGAACCATTTCACACACAGAAACAAAGCATTAGAATTTATGTATGGTTCATGCAATGACAGAGCATCTGAATAATAGAATAATATTAAACAATAATGTGAATTGAAGCTCAGAATTTTTGTGGTTTAATCTCTCTCTCTCTCTTTCTTTCTTTCTCTCTAATTTATAGACCTGCCCATCTTAATCTCATGACCTTGGGCAGCGAACAGCAGTTAAAAACATAAAGCATCAATAATAGCATACTAAAGATTGGCAGCCAAGGTAAAAACAATCATAACCATCAATGCAGGTATCCCATGGGCTCTCATTTTGATTCTATGCCCAGTGGCATATTATTCAAAACCACAAAAAGTTAATAAGTTTGGGGCTTATCTAATGATGTTCCAAAAAGTGGCCATCACAACAGGCTTTCTTTTTGGGTCCTGCTAGATGACAGTTTCTAATAAATGGGATCCATATCATGCTGGGCCTGCCCGGATATACATAATCCGGAAGCAGGGGTGGGTTTCTACCAGTTCGACCCAGTTTGGGCAAACTGTTAAATTAACTACCAGTTTTGGCAAACCAGTAGTTAAATTTAGCTACTGATTCGCCCTAATTGTTTGTTGAACTTAGCTATCGGTTTGGTGAACGGGTAGTTGGACCCACCCGCCTGCCCACGCGCTTACCTTATATTTGCTTCTTTTGAACAGCTGAGGCACAGTAGAGCCAAAAAACAGCAGTTGTGTGTTCCTGCACTGATCAGCTGTTTTTTGGCTCTGCCACACCTCAGCTGTTTTACTGTCCTAATGATACATGCGCATAGCATATCATTAGGGCAAAAAGTGCATGTGCAAAGCGAACTGCTTGTTAGACCGGTAGGAACCCATCCCTGTTCAGAAGCAGTGATCGCTCAAAATCTAACGCTATGCCATGGAGGGGTTTATATTTACATAAACAAATAGAATATTTAGGCTGTTATTGAAGAAAGCAAAATCAACTAATCTAATTGCTAAACAAGAAATAGCCAAGTAATTCTTCAAAGGTTATTTGAGTAATAAAAAGATTCATTCTGTTTGTTGTTTGTCTATCAAACAGAGGTTTTTTCCCTCACTGGGCAAGACAGAGGAAGGAGTTCACTTGTATTGAAACCCCAACAATCTGAGATTTGTTTTGTTAAAATTTAATGTAAGCAATAATATTTTTTGGGCACTGGGAAGACAATCTATAATCAGAATGTAATATATATAGTATAGCAAGCTTTACACAGCAATCATTCTGGGATGGGCTTTATAGTACCATTAAACACGTGGTGGCGCAGTGGTTAAAATGTAGTACTGCAAGCTAACTCTACCCACAGCCAGAAAATCGATTCTGACCAGCTCAAGGTTGATTCAGCCTTCAATTATTCCGAAATGAGGAGCCAGATTGTTTGGGGAAATATGCTGACTCTGTAAATGGCTTAGAGAGTGTTGCAAAGCACTATGGAGCAGTATATAAGTCTAGGTGCTATTGCTTTTAAACAGTCAGTTGATTGCTTCAGGTGGTAGATGCTGAAAGACGAGGAACAAGTTGCAAATTGAAGTGATACCTGCCTTATATTTTCCCTTCCTGTGGTATATCTGCCTATATTTTCTCCCTCAGGAAACAATGATCATCTAAACAGATAGACAAATTTTGAGTATTTTGAAACTCCAGATAATAGGGTTTCTGTTCAAGGCTCCAAAATGCTACTTAGCTCAACAACCCTGCCCACTTGCAGCGACTTAGCAGGAAATATTGTCTCAAGTAATAACACAAGCCACTTAGGGATTATGTTAAGCAACTGAAAAATTCTTGATTAGATGAGGCAATGAAATAAGAGTCTGATTGGTTTCAATCAGCATTGGGTTGGGCTCAAACTGGTCTCAATGGCAATCCCCATTAAGAAGCAAAGTTCAGAATGTGTTAAAGAGGTAGTTTCTCTTCTTTATAAATAGCTTGCAATGTGGGCAGTCACATTGCTGGATGGCAGAAGTTTATCCTTCTCCCCAGCTCCTTGTTTATCAAAAGTAAAACATTCTCCTGCATCTGTATGAGATTTTTAAGGGGAGGGGATGCTCTCCATTGATATTTTAAACAAAACAATATTCCATTTACACAGTATCTGTGAGAATTTTTTGAAGATGACATCTAGAGATCAAAATATTACCTACCCAATGTATGATAGCCCCAATCTGAAAAATAAAGCTGCCATGGCAAATGCATGTTACAGATTTAACATGTGATATAGCTTGAATGATGGAAAGAAATACCAGAGTGTACCAATCTCACACAGTTTCATTTAATCCTGGATGTTTGTTCTGTGAAAACATTGAAAAAGATGACATATAAATGGAAGTTGATTGTATTACAGAAAGACTAGAATTTGTACAAGTGTATGATGTAAATTTTTCCCACTTATACAATCTGTGAGGAACATCTTTCTGTTCCATTTCAGTGAAATTGATTATAAACATTTAACCAATTCTCCTAAATAAAATTTTCACGCATTACAAGGCTCGGTAGGTCAGTAGAAAAACATGTACCAGATGTGCTTTTCGTGTTTGTGTGCCTTCAGGTCAGTCTTGACTTCTGGCAATTGTCTGGACTAGTCCCTGCAGTTTTCTTGTTTTTGCCATTGCCTGCTTCTTATGGCTAAGAGAGGAGGGAAGGAGCTGGCCCAAGGTCACCTAGTTGGCTTCATGCCTAAAACAGGATTAGAACGCCTGGTTTCTAGCCCAGAACTTGCACCATTACACCAAACTGGTTCTCAGCTGAATAAAATACATAACTGTTTACATTTGTTCATGCTAGTGAATTTTACATAAAAACGTGATTATGGCAAAAAGCTTTGCTGATGTGCTAAATTGAAATCTGTTCATGATATGAGACAGAGTTTTGACTGGCTGAATGTACCATTCTTGCTGAGTTCAAAAGAAAATGGCTGCTGATGTTTCTGGTAGCATCACCGATTGTCTCAAAAGTTGTCACTGTTCCATTGCAAAATTTCTGGCCAATCTCCTTCCAGCATCATGGGAGAGCAGCTTTCAACATCTCCTCTTTCCTGATCTTCTTTCCCATTTGCAATGCTGTGTCTGATAGTCATTAATGGGTTTCTATTAGTTCCCCCGATGGGGGAAGAGAGGCGGGATATAAATCTAATAAATAAATATTATCAATTGATACAATCCTAATTATTTAGATTTCCCCCTTTTAAAACACTGGTTGCTTACATTTCTTCCTCTTATCTCTCCCACCTCTTTAAGATTATTGAATGAAAGTGACAAACGACCTTTCATTGAAGAAGCAGAGCGGCTACGGATGCAGCACAAGAAGGACCACCCTGATTATAAGTACCAACCACGGCGTCGGAAAAACGGCAAGGCTGCCCAAGGAGAAAATGATGGCCAGGCTGATGGGGAAGCTGGTGGAGCTGCAGCTATTCAAGCCCACTATAAGAATGCCCATTTGGACCATAGGCATCCCGGAGAAGGATCTCCCTTGTCTGATGGGCACCCTGAACATTCTTCAGGTTGGTTCATAAATTTAGTCAGCAGTCAGATCCCCAGCAATCTGAATTCTAGTTGTATAGTAAACCAGGAACTGTCTAAATATAGAGCAGAATCATGAAAGCCACCATTTATTTTTCTGACAAAGCTGAACATTTAATTGAATTGGCATAGATGAGTATCACAACAAAAGAGTGATATCACAATTGCTACAGCTCACAGACCTCAGCCTACAATTACATCTTGCAATCGTGCGTTTTTACTGATTAGCAGCTTTTCTTCCTTCCTTCCTTCCTTCCTTCCTTCCTTCCTTCCTTCCTTCCTTCCTTCCTTCCTTCCTTCCTTCCTTCCTTCCTTTTTCTTTCTTTCTTTTCTTTCCTTCCTTCTTTCTTTTACCTTTTCACTGGAAGCTCTTGTGAAACCACCCCAAGTGATTAAATCAAATAAAACAAACAAAACAAATGACTAAGCAGTCTGTGCAATGAAAATTTTAAAAAAAAATAACTAAGATACTGGTTTGTCGTGTTTCCTTTTTCATAGAGGCAAACTCTGCTAACCTGGAAAGAATCCAATCCAAATATAATGTTGTTATGAAAGTTATATTTGTATAAAGCGAACAGTTTACACACTATCTCTCTTCCCTCTTTTGTGACGTCAACCTTGCAGGTCAGAGCCATGGACCTCCCACCCCACCAACTACACCGAAGACGGAGCTCCAGACGGGTAAGGCTGACTCCAAACGGGATGGGCGCTCCCTTGGGGAAGGAGGAAAACCTCACATCGACTTTGGCAATGTGGATATCGGAGAGATCAGCCACGAAGTGATGTCCAATATGGAGCCCTTTGATGTCAACGAGTTTGATCAATATCTTCCACCAAATGGACACGCTGCTCACCCAAGCCATGTGGGGGGTTATGCCACAGCTGCTGGTTACGGCCTTGGTAGTGCCCTGGCTGCAGCCAGTGGACACTCTGCCTGGATCTCCAAGCAGCATGGAGTCTCTTTGTCTGCTGCCACATCCTCAGTGGTAGATTCAAAGACACAAGTAAAAACAGAGGGCTCTACCCCTGGGGGTCATTATACTGACCAACCCTCCACTTCCCAGTTAGCTTACACATCACTCAGTCTGCCCCATTATGGCTCAGCTTTTCCCTCTATATCCAGGCCCCAGTTTGACTATCCTGATCACCAACCTTCAGGACCCTACTACAGCCACTCTAGTCAGGCTTCTGGTCTCTACTCAGCCTTCTCATATATGGGGCCCTCTCAGCGTCCTCTGTACACTGCCATCTCTGACCCAGCCCCTTCAGTGCCACAGTCCCACAGTCCCACACACTGGGAACAGCCTGTGTATACAACCCTCTCAAGACCCTAGGGAATGGGGAGCAGTGACCAAAGCAGCAGCGGAAAGGCTCCAAAGAATCAGCCCCAGAAGATGAGCCTCCAAGTTCCAAGGTCTTTTGGTGTCATCTATTCTCCAGAATCCACAGAATATCCGGGGATGTCTACCATGACCACAGTTATCGATGGCTGGAGGAAGGTTCCCAACCATCCCCCCTACTCCCAGTCCCTGAGTGGCTTTCAAGATCCCATAGGCCTTCTAAAGGAGGGTGATTCTAGGCATGGAGCAACAAGTCATGGTTGGTTTTTCTAAGGCAGATTGAGAAGAATAAAATTGAGAGATAATTCCTCCCTTCTCCTCCCCCATCCTCAACTGCCCAAACTATCCATCTGGTATTTTAAGAAAGAAACCAATAACCATAACTTTGCCACAGTCTATGGGTAAATTATGGCTAAAGCTGGGCATGCTATGGTGGATATGTTACAGAAGAAATGCAGTGACGCAGCTGTTGTGGACAGAGCTCTAGGACATTCGTGCTTCAGAGTTGCACATGCATGAAATTTAGTTCTCCATTGGAAGATCACCCTGTGCTTGCTTTTCCTGTTGTACTTGGCATCTCAGTTTCCGCCTACTATTCCATCGCCTCTCTGCTGCCTGGCTCTCATAAGACTTAACTACACAGTACATTGGACTCAGGAACTGTATTATATGATCATGCCACCTTTGCATGTAAGTGCATCCATGTGGGCACACCTGCTGGTCCCTTGACCATAAACGGCAAAGCAGACTGAATTTTCCTCCTTGGTAATGAACGTTTTGTACTCCTAGTCTGTTCCCAATACTTCATGGTTCCCTTTTAACTCTCCCAACTATCTTTCTAATAGTCAAAAAGATATCCTGCCAAAGCCAATGTTTTTCTTCTGGCATGCTTATGAGTGTGTTTTCCATGTATGAGTGTGTATATGTGGGTGTAGGGAAATTGAGGAAAGAGAGCAAGTCGGTATGGTTTTTCCTACATGCTTAATTAGAGAACAAAATTGCCACAGCATTAATCTTATCGTTTCATGAAACATCTCAAGATGTTTGGGTGCCTGAGGCAGAATGTTCAAATGGTATCCAGGAAAGATAGTAAAAATATTAGATTTGCTACCTTTCAATCATTCACCAAAATCTGCTATGAATGGAGGCCTGTGTTACTATGCCTTTTGGGCACAACGTAAAAGCATGAAAACATCAATGCACTAAAAACAACAGATGCTATTCAAGTACATGAGAAAAGGCCATTACTGGCTTTAGTGGTGTTTCTCAATCTTGGCAATTTGAAGACGCATGGACCTAAATTCCCAGAATTCTCCAGCCAGCATCTTCAAATTGTCAAGGTTGAGAAACACTGGGCTGTAGTATTGTATGTTACCTTTACATTTTGTTCTTCCCAACACCTTTAGACTGAGACAGCTGAGGCTTGCCTGTCCTGAGTTATGAACTTATATATGCTTACTTCCATGTTCAGCTATGGATAATTATCTTTTCTCTATGGTATTTGAAAAGAGCATGTAGTATGGCTGTATCTTATAATCTATTAACCGCTATGCACCCTTATTTATGCAAGTAGCACATCTTTTCCAATCCCCAATGCTACAAACTTAAATTGTCCTAGCATCATTAACTTTGCATCAAATGTATGGAGTAATAAACTTAAAATGTTTTAGCTATGTATGTCAATGTGTGTTTCCTATTTTGATCTATGCTCTGCCTCATACCCCTCCAAAATTGGCTAAGAGAGAGACAAAAACCTAGTACACTACATATTACCTTCTTATCCATAGATTTCTCCCTGTGCATTGTTAACAGATCAAACTGTCTTTTCGCACCTAGTCAGAACTACAATTCCCACTTTTGTCACCCAACAATGGACCAGATGAGAATTGTTGGTCTTTCCATTTAAGCATTCCAAGCACACGTTTTACTGTATTTTTCCAGTTCCATGGTTCTTTGTTAAACCCAATTGGGATGTTCACAAGCACCTTGTCATCTTTTCTAGCTGTTTCACTACATTTGCTATTCTAAAGTCAGCTGCCTCTAAATATGGGGTAACATCTTTAGTTTCCAAGGATATCTGTAATTGATAAGTCTATACTACAGAACTGCATGTAATCCTTTCGGGGCATACATTCTATAAATCAATTGCATCACATTAATGAGGGGTCCTTTTTGTGATGCAGCCGAACAGGTTGACTGTGTCATTTTAAATTCTAAATATATATTTTAAAGTAAGATTAGAATAATACCATTCTAATTCAATGTATCCATCCAGTTTATCATCCCATTTGATTTGCAATGCTTTACTTGGAAGAAAATGTGTGCCTTCATCAGGCAGCAAAAAAAAGTATTTCTATCACTACCGTACAGATGCCATTTCTATTGGGAATTACAAAAATGACTTTCAAGCTTCCCCTCTACCCCTGAAACCAACTGATCCTTCTTAATTTCTCAGGTAGGTACTTAACAATCAGGAAGAACAAATTCCCACTTTCGTCCACTCCTTCAATTTTGTTTCATTCCACAAGATTATGAATAAATGATACATTTTCCAGTCTTAAATATCATACCAAAACCAAAGAGTTGCAATGTCAGAAAAAGGAAATATGTAGCCAAGATGGTACTTAAAATTCAGAAACTACCATATTTCGCATACCAGGGTACCTTTTGACTTATGCTGCGTGGGGGCACATGAAAAATGTAACAGTGGGCGGGTTGTGCATTTGGCTTGACATTATCTCCTTTGACTCTGATGGAAATCTTTGGCTCTATGCCTCTGTTTAAATGTCTGGGCAAATGCTTTAAATTCCCCAAAATTGGCAACTTGTGCTGTATGTTTGCCGTGGCATTAGAAGTTATTTAACCAGATGACTCAATGATCACTAAGTAATCTGAGCTGAACTTTCCTAGATCAAGGAAAGTAACAAGGGGAAGTTAATAGGAAAGTGACAAGATCAATGCAATTACCTTTCTTCAGCTGATCAATGAATCAACTTAAGATCTATTTCATTTTAGGTCAGAATAGCCATAGCTTCTTTCTTCACTCCTCTTACTACAAATCCTAAAGACTAGGAGCATAGAATCAGAATTGGAAGAGGGTGCATGGGCCCTCTAAAGTCCAACCTCCTGTGAAAGAATCCAAAGTAAAGCATCCATTCATCCATTCATTCCTAGTCAGATGGTTTCCAATCCTAATTTGAATATATTCAGTAAAGAGCAGTCCAACGTCGTTAGATAACATATTTCATTTGTTGAACTGTTCTTATTGATAGATAAGGCATCTGTCTTCCTATATAACTTAAACTCCTTATTCTGTGTCTTGTATTCTGGAATGAGAAAACTTCATCTATAGGGACATTTTTATATCAAATAAAAGAGAATTGGTTCACAGAAAAGTGTGAAGCTTTCTTTGCAAAATTTTATTCTTGAAAAAACTTTTGATGGTAGATAATTATTTAAGCATGAAAGCATGTTTAAATAATTATCTAAATTATAAAGAATGACACCCATGCTGGCTGGGAGAATTCATACATCTTAAGGCTGCTGAGGATGAGAAACACAGGTATACAGGAAAAACAAAAACAGTTAAAAAAGCGACTAATGCAATATAATGAAATAATGAAACAACAGAAAAAAAAGAAAACCAAAGCAAGAATGTTGGATTCCATTTTAAAGTTTTGAAACATCTGTGCAAACAGTAAGTTTATATACGAAAGAGAAATGATCCCAGCATTTGCACAAGTTGAAAATCATGGAGGCAGTAGTTCAAAGAAAGGGTTCCACCACTCAAAAGGCCCTCTCTTGTTCTACAAATTTCCCTTTAGGAAAAAAAAACCCCTACCAGAGTTCTGGGTTTTGATTTAATACTGCAAAATAAAACAGCTGCCTTTTGGATAGTCAAGCAAAGGCAAAAATACATGGTCTTTTTCACCCTTGAGGCCTCCCTAAAGTAGGTGTGTCAATATCCAAAATTGCTCAGCTGGCACAGCCTTTGTTAAAAATTCTGAGTTGGAGTTCACACATCCGGAGGATGCCCTATTTGGAGGAAGTTCATTGAAAATAAAGAAAAAGCTAATTGGGAAAACTCGTTGGCAACGTTGGGAGGGATAACCAAAAGAACTTTTGTAATAGCTCTAGGGAAGCACGGTTAAAACTGGAAATATATGACCTCTTGCCAATAGGGAGATTGCCACAGCTAAAGGAACCACACACAAGGGACAAAAGTAAATCTTTCCAGCTTACTTCAAAGTGCTTCCTATGCACATCCTCAGAAGGAAAACTGATTAAGGAGAGGTGATGTGCTTTCTTAGCCAATAAATTGCAGGAGTTGCATATTGTCATGTTTCTGCCTTAAGAACAAAAGTAGGATCCAGCATTTACCAGCTTCCATGCTGGGCACAAAGGGACTGCACATTTCCCTACCAGTCTGGTGGGAGCTGGCCTAGAGCCTTTTGCTATCCTTTTAATTGTATCTGATGTTGAGGAAGGGGGGCAGGGAAGGGAGAGTATTAAAACAAAGAAGTTTAAAAAAAAAAAAAAGAGGACCAGAACAACTCCTGCGCTCCATTGTGGATGCCAAAGCGATCACACAAAGACACTTTCATTACTGAAATTTCATCACACAAACGTGATTAAACGCCAGAGGGAGTGGGGAGGCCAAGGAGATTTGTAAGTTATAACTCTGCAAATTAACCTATTATTGGCATAGTTGCTGTGAGTAAATGCGACACATCTCTTGTGGTTTCAGTGCCTTTGTTGACAGTTGTTGCCTTCTGTTAACTTCTATTTCACCTTATTTCTGGAATTACCCGCTTAAAAAACGCACTATTTCCAAATATAAATTTTGTTTGCATATA
>JANHGC010003028.1:61911-77176 GCA_027560395.1 Boaedon fuliginosus | reverse complement strand
ATGAGTTGGATGCCAAGGGCCTGAATTTTGATCATATGATCACAGGGAATGCGCCAAAGGTTGTAACTGAAAAATGGTCATAAGCCACCACCTTCAATGCTACTGTAACTTTGAATGGTCACTAAATGAAGTGTTGTAAATTGAGGATTACCTGTATTTGAGGCTAAATATTGCCCCTTTCAGATGTTAATAATCTGATGAACAACTGAGTCCTTCCATCACACTAAATCAAAACTATCTCTTTGTCTCTCTCTCTCTCTCTCTCTCTCTCTCTTTCTCTCTCTCTCTCACACATACACACACAAACACACATATGCACACACAAATGCACACACATTCGTGCATACCCGAATTTACCCATGAAGATGGAATATGTGGCAGCTTGGAAGTAATAATTATACTCATGAGCACCAAAGTGTTTATTAAATTATCAAATTAATACACCTCTTGACGTGTTGGGCTTTGTGAGTAATTATAGTTTAGCACCGTAGTAATAATTTGCAAGATTTATGTAACCAATGAAGGAGCAAGTGAAGCCAAAAATCTGTCTGGAATAATTAAAGTGAAGAGGCATGTTCAACAGGTAATGCCAGCCAAAAGAATTCTGACCTCGGGGCAAAAAAACGAAGGAAAAGAGAGAAGGAGAAAGGAAGGAAGGTAAACAGACGCCAGCTTGGGGATTCCCTGCTGAAGAGGCTGTTGTCCTGTCTAAAACTGCTTCTTCCCACCCACTACTGGATGGGGACAAGGGGTCATCTCAGCCTCAAGCTGAGGTCATCGCCTCACGGCTAGATTACCGCAATGCGCTCTACTTGGGGCTGCCCTTGAAAAGCCTTCGGAAGCTTCAACGGGTTCAGGATGTTGCCGCGCGAGCAGTCATGGGTGTTCCTCGGTACACCCATGTCACACCGCTCTTGCGCGGCTTGCACTGGCTCCCAGTAGGCTTCCGGGTCCAATTCAAGGTGCTGGTTGTTACCTTTAAAGCCCTACATAGCATCGGGCCAGTTTACCTCCGAGACTGCCTCCTGCCACTGTTTGCCTCCCAGCGCCCCGTGAGGTCGCATAGAATGGGCCTCCTCTGGATACCATCGGCCAGGCAATGCTGCCTTTCAATTCTCTGCAGCGGCCCCTGCCCTCTGGAATGATTTACCACCAGAGCTCTGAAGCGTCCCAGACCTAAGAACCTTCCGCAAGGCACTCAAAATCTGGCTGTTCCAACAAGCCGGATTAGATTAACCCACAAATTTGTAATTTTAGGGAGGGGTTAAATGTTTGTATAATACATGTTTTATTGTGTTGTGAGCCGTCCTGAGTCTTGCAGGATTGGGCGACATACAAATTAAAGTATTTATTTTATTTATTTATTTATATATATATTGATGGGCAGCAACAATTGCTTCTCTAAGATCATTGTTGATGTCTTTTCTCTTTGGCATTGTATTAACACACACCTCAGTGCAGCAAACTCTTAAAACTCTGGCATTTATAGATAGTCACATTTGATGATCAATTGATCAAGGGCACTTGATTAGCAGCCCCTGGCTGCTACTTAGCCATATCTATGAAAGCAGTAAGGGTGAACTTAGCTTTTCACACATAGCTGCTCCATTTTATTTATTTTATTTATTTATTTAATTTATTTGATTTATATCCCGCCTCTCTTCACCCAAAAGGACAACTCGAGGCTGGCTTTCTTTTGTAAAATAAATGATGACATGGTGTAATGTCATGTGTTGTTGTTCATCTGAGGTTGTCTACTTTTAAACACTGCTAAGGAGCAAATGATTTTTACTGTCGATACATAAAACCATAGAACTCAAAGAGGGCGTTCTTTCTTTCTCACATGACTGATTAACACATTTTATCTATTTTTCCCCAAAGGAAGCAAAGGTCATTTAACAGGTTTAAGTAGCATACAGGCAATTAATGTAATATATGTTCCAATGTTGTTGTTGTTTTCATGTTGCTGTTGTTGTGAGCCTCCCAGAGTTATGGCCCATAAGATGGGCTGTTACAGAAGTCTTTTAAATAAAATAGGAAATTGATGATTCAAACTTCAGAAGAACAACTATGTTCCTGCCCTCTAGTTTTTCATTCCGCATTGCTTCTTTTGTCTTTATGCTCAGTGGTGAATGAAATTCAAGATCGACAAAATTTCCTGTCAGAAATGGAAGCTTTGGGACAGAGCAAAGCGTATCAAGGAATTATCCAAACGGAAATATCACAGGTACCTGGTAATTCTGACCTTTATAGGCTTAAGTGCAATCTTTTTTTCAATATGAAAACTGGATATGATCATGATTTTTTTGAGAAAGTAGGGAAAGATTTGGCAGAAAGGCATGTGTGTATCTCAAGTGAAAAAGAGCCTTTAAAAAATGTTATACAGGAGATGGTAATATATCTTCATCTGGAGTAAGACTTGTGTATTATCTTGTAAGAAAAATCAAAGTTTATTGAATTTTTACTATGTCTCCTTTTCCTGCTGTTTGCAGAAGCTCCGGGAGATGGAGGTGATTGACAAGCAGAGAACTGCAGAACTGAAAGGGACAATAGCCAAGTCTTCCAATATAAGCATCAAACATGACAATCCAAGCACAGGTCAAGTAGACCAATAGTTCTCCCCACACACACACACACCCCAAGGATATAACTCCTTCACCCTTACTTTTTCTGCTGACATAAGTGAACATGAAGAGTATCTTATTAGTACAGTTTTCACCTCCTTGTGGAAGCTATCTGTAGAATATATATATATTTAATATATTTAGGAACGACCTGTTTTAATATGTAATGGCAGGAAGCCTTTTAAAAAATGTGATCCTAAAACAAAAGGGTTCAAATGAATCACTGGGTTTACAATGCTTGCCTGGACAAAAAAGAGAAAAGGCTTTCCACATATTTCATCTCTGAAAAACAGCATCTGTTTCTCTACCATTTATGTCCTGCTGCTCTTTAGAATTAGAACAGTACAACTCTAAGAATAGATCAAAAATATTTCATATATGATTCTGCTATCCACTGGGAGGCTGCTTCCAGTCAAAACTGCCGTTTTTCACTCGCCATATAAATCGTTAAGCAAACAGTGGCAACTATTGTGTTGGACTATGAAAGAGAGAATCGGAAGATTTCAGATGGCAGTTATTTTTGATGAATGCTTCTTCAGTAAAATTACAGACCTAGGACCATCTTCATTGTGGCTAAGAGACTATTCACATGTCTGTCACTTGTTTTAAAAAAAGACTTAATACCACAACAATAAATGGGTTGGAAGTATGGGGTGTTTTTCTCATGGTGCACTTTTTGCTCACTTTTGATAGCTGTATATTATTCTACTCGTAAAAAAAAATAAAAATCCTGGGAATTTTGTGATTTTCTACTTTTCATTCCCTATATTGTAGTGCTTTGTGTCCACTTCTTGCCAAGACATCTCAAACTATAGAAACAAACACAACGGACACAAAATATAGTGGTTTTATCAGTTTTATTATTGATTTCATCTGTGCCCATCAGTGGAGACTGCAGTTAACACAGGGTAATTATGTTTACCAGAATCTGATAGTTACTGATGGGAATGTATCTGAGGACATTTTAAAAGATTGACTTCTTTTTTGCTTTATAAAAGGGAGAGCTGTGCATTGGACAATCTTGTAGCTGAGAGCAAGAATCAGATGGTGGCTACTGTACTTGGAGAGCAGGGGTGTCAAACTTGTGTCATGCTGTTGTCACATGTTGTATTGTGACTTTTCCCCCCTTCACTAAAATGGGGGTGGGCATGGCCAGCCCGTGACGCATCCGGCCTGCGGGCTGCAAGTTTGACACCCCTGTTGTAGAGGCGAGAAGGTGGTCCCACTCAGAGCTGACACCACCAATGAATTCAGTTCTTCTTTGAAAAGGTCTAATCCCTAACTGCTGCTTTCCAGATGTGTTGAATTATCCATCATTCCCAAACTAGTATTAATATGACATACTGGCTGACCAGATAGAAATGGTAGCATAACACATCTGGAGGGCTCCAAGTTAGGGAGGGCACTCCAGGCTGAATATCACAGTCAAGGACTGTCACATTTGAATAAAGCAGCACAGCAATTTGCTAATAACTCAAACCAACACCTATAATATTATCAACATTTAACTCAGACCAAACAAACATCTCAATAAATAGTCCCTCAAGTTAGAGAAGCCAGAAGAGAAAAAAGACATTCTCCCCTCTGAATTCATACATACACACAAAACTAAGAAAAAAGCTGAAAGTCAGATAGAGGGTAGGAGTTCGGCTACAAAAATTATAAAGATCTTTTGCACTCTTAGAAAAAAAAAACATGCACATAAACCCTGAGGGGAGGGAGCTGAGAAGAATTACAGTGGTACCTTGTTGATATTGAAGACAGCTTGACATCCTCTTCTGGCTCTAATGTTTGGCAGGCAATGAGTTATTGTCCCAGCCTGCTGTGTCCCCTGATATAAATAGCAGCAGCAGCAGAAGCAACTAAGAGGGTTAAAAAGACCCAGTTGTTTTCCATTCACACCTGCACAAATCTACCCTCATAGCAACTGCAATTTGCTTTACAACAGAAGCCAAAGCTGTCTTAGCCTTTCCTCTGTGGTTTGTTAACTGGTTGCCAAGAGAATCGGCATTCACAGCATAATATCTTCTTTGGTGGCAGAGAAATCTTCCAGAAATAGAGCATCGGTTAGATTTTTGGCTGTTTTTACAGACTTTATAATAGACTTTCCTATGGTCAAAATATTTCAAAAATTTAAGCCCAGAACAAAAATCTGCCCTGAAAGCCCAATTATTATTTTTTAATGATCAAAGAGGAGAAAAAAAAATAAGAAAAGAAATTCAAAAGATAACCAGAAGCTCCCAAACTGCAATGGGGATTCCCTTCCTCCTCCCTCCCCCAAAGAGATTATTAGGCACATGTGACTATCACAGTTAAAGGAGGAGGACAATTAGTGCAACTTTCCCCAAAACACACATGATTAAAAGTTCTGAACAGTCAAAGATATAATAGGTGCACAACTGAGGAAGTCTAAAGCTATTTTATTTGTCCATTCCCATCCCCACCTTGAAAGAGAAAATGGCAAACAGCTTCTTCTTCCATGTCTGTCCCTCTCTGTAATGTGCTCATAAGACTTGCCATATTTCCCCCTTTTCTAACACCTGCTGCTGTGGAAGATGGTTGGATATTTCCGAGATAAAACCAGCTTTGGTGTATGGCAAGGCACAACCTCTTTGTTTAAAAATGGGCAAAAGCAGGAAGCCATCCTACTTGCCAGGCATGCCCCCTAAATGGGGCCGAGTAGTCAAAGAGATTAGCCCTCCTTACTCTTCTAACTGCCAGCTGCTTTAGCTTTTTTCCTTGGGGGATCTGCTTTTTGAGTCAGGTTTATTTCCAAGTAACTTCAGCACTTTCATTGCTTTGAATTTTCCTTTCTTCTTGCTCTCAGCCTCGGACTCCTTGCGGAATTCTGGAGAGAGAAAGGGTTAGGGTTAATGGCATAGATGCAATGTAGAGGGGATTAGGAGCATGGAAGGCTCCCTTAGAATCAGCCAGGTTACTCAACTGTCTGTACTTAAAACTGAACAAAAAGCTCTTGGTTTTCAGAAACTATTATTTCCTAACGCTATCTCACCAAGCACTGAACTAACCCAAGGTCCTTCCGATAACACATGGAAAGGCTTTCTTAGATCACAGGTGCTTAAGCAATATATCCAGAAAATGCCTCGATGGCAGGATTTATAGGAATGTAAATTTTATATTTTAAATTTTACACTTAGTGACTAATATTCAAAACTTGTACATGGATATCATCTAAGAATATAAATCCATTTATCTGTATGATTTCTAAAACTTAGGTCATCTTGGAATCAGAGCTAGCGACGTTTACAGAATCTGCAGTTGTGTTCAGATTTCCCCCGCTCCTGTATTGGATTAAGAAGGAAAAGATTTTCAGATGGCAAATATTAAGACCACGACAGTCACTTGAATTTATTCGTTATTGAATCTGCACCACTCTGGGAACGAAAATAGAATCTCAATTTAAAATTATTACCCTGTGCTCAGAATCAGTCCCAGACAATGAACTGTTCTTGTTACAGAACAAGTTTCTAGCTTTTATGACAAATCACAAAGGATCCTGGATTTCCAATATTTTGGGCAGGACTTCTGTGCCTTCTACTTGTTTTTGCTCCACAGCTAGCAAAAGCAATGTAAAAGAACAAAATTAAATGCATGTCCCTGACTTGCATTTTTTCCTTTTTGAGGTATGTACTTCAAAGGGAAGGAAGATTTCCTTATTCTACACTACCACAGGGGGATAAAGGCAGATTTAGATTCATTGGTACAATGCCTCAGTTTACCTCCTCTTTTCTCATAACTTTCTCTAATCTCTAAGATAAAAGTGAGTTGCTACTCTCCTGTGTTGTCACAGGGAAAGAAGCTAAACCAACACAACTTCCCCCTCCCTTGGTTCATGGCAGCAAATGTGCTGCCTCTTTTAGCAAAGATGTTCCCTAAACAGAGAAGTGTGCCAACACAATATATTGCCAAAGCCAATTTAGGATGGAGAAACATTACTTTGTATTTCCCATTTCTAAGTCATCCCATCTGCAAGGAATAAAAAGTATAATGCTAAGATGTATTGTGGAAAACAAGATAGGTTACTTAGATGTACTTGGTTTATATTTTATACCTAATTATACAATTAGCTTTTGTCAGGATAAAACTGAAATTGGTATGGATATAGACACTTAACATTTAGTTATTTTGTACAGAAGACAAAATAGTTAAACAATATCAGTGCATAATTCTGCAAACAGCGACTGCATCTGAGACTGGGTAGTCTGAATGACTGGACCTCATTCTTCTTACCTTTTTTTTTAATCATGGCTTCCAACATTTTATCCTCCTCTTCCTCCCTGGCAAAACAAGCAGAACCTGTTTTAGTCAATGTAGCCAAAGTTTATTAGAACAAGAATCACACTCCTAAAGCAGAGAGGAGCTGCTATTTGGTGACCAAAGTCTGTGTTTAATATTTTTCAAGTGGATGAAGGTCCAAATAGGGAAAATGCATCACACATATACTGTTGCCTGGATTTTCAATTTTTTAAAAAATAGTTTTTAATTCTATTAAATATTTGGGGGAGTGCATTCATTACAGTTTGCGAATGTATCCTTTCCTAAAAAGATAGCTAACGGTGGCAGGGGATTCCTGAACCTGCATATTGTGCATTCTCCTACAGTATATACTAACATACTTTTACTTTTACCCAAATTGCTAGTACCACTTGGCTTAGCTTATCAAATAATTAATGGTAAAGATCACACATGCAATTATGCTTTGCAGTGCTACAATCAACATTTCCCAGGCCAATTGTTTTCAATTAACCAAAAATACAGCCACTTGCTTTTCCTTTCACTACCTTTGCCGATCCTCATCCAGACTGTTGACAATGGCATTCCGTTGTTCAATAATGGTTACAAGCTCTTCCATCAATACCTTCTCTCTGATCCGGTCATCATCTGTCCAGTCTTTATCTAGCACCCAACAGAAAGAGAGAGAGGAAACCAATTCTATAATAAAGACATGCTGTATGAAATGTTACATGAGAAAAGTGTTTTTGACCCCCATTTATGCATCATCTTCACTATATATTAAAAGTTCTGAGAATATATAAAAGATTGGGCAAAGTTTGCTTTTCTATCTTGCTTGAGTAGCATCTTCAGTAACACAGCACCAGGATTCTGTGGAAATCCCCTGCCATCAGAACAAACTATAGTAGATTAATACTAGGCAGTTTCCTATATTTTATGTGCCATTGAGTTTCTTGCCTGAAAACGAACAATGAACAATCAGCAAAATATATTTTAAAAGGTGGGATTGAATAATAATAATCCCAAAACATCTGGACCACCACTTGAGCACTATTTGGTATCGACAAAATTACCACCAGTCAATTGTAAATGGCAGCTTTACTTGGAACAGCTTGCATCCTGTGTGACAATACCTTTAACACCATCAAACATCTGTCTATCCCAGGTCCTTGGGAAAGATCTGATAGGTGTATAAAAATGCCAAATCCAATCTATAAACATCTGGCTGGCTATGTAACCATAATTATTATTCTCACTGATATTAAAAGATCAACTGTGGGTTCAATACACATTTGAATCCAGTCATGAATCAGTAAGTTCTGATACCTTTCAACAGGTCATTATGCTTTCAACTTATTTTTGGATGATTTTTTTGTTGGATTCCTGCTATTAGGGCAGAAACAGAGTGCATGCAGAAAAGCTCTTGGTTAGAAACAGAGACTCTCCTTTTATAGAACAGTACTCCCTGCTGGCAGCCAAGATATGGTGAAACAAATAAAAAACACAAGAAAGCAATAAGCACAGCTCAGTCTTCTTCCATGTAATTCCTCCCAGATGTGTCAAACTGTAATTCTCATCATTTCCCTCCAGCACAGCCCATGCATGACCGATACTGGAAGAACCAAACCCAGTGAGAGAACAGATGCTTACGATTTAAATAATTTCCTAATGCTACAACATATTTCACTTAAGATCGTTTTTTTAAAAAAACGCAAACAGCAGGCTAACACCCTTTAAGACTTGCCAGGTTTATTAAGAAGACATCGCAGTTCATACTCCACATCAGCTTGACGCTGCTCCAAGTTCTGCTGCTTAAAACTCGAAAGAAGAAACAGAGCATATATTATTGCTTTAATTATTGTAAAAACAGATATACCATCTTTAAGGACCAACCCAGTTCTCTCACATCTTCAGTAAAAAAAATATGCTTTATTCTCCAGCATTTTTGCCCAATTTCTGCTATGCAAGAAAGACACTGCTTCTGGCTTCCTCCGTGTGTGCTTTTCTGTTGTCATTACTGAATCTGTTGCTATTGAAATACTGAATAAAATCCAGGTAGATCACTTCCAAAGATCAAAAGAACTACTTTGAATGTTTTACACTCATATCTCTGGGCTTTCTTACAAATAATCAACTGACCATTCTGAAACAATGTTGAATTAAATAGGTAAGCATTCCCTTGTATGGGATATTCTTCCACAGGAGGGAAAGCCAGCTCAATGTCCAATGCCGTAAGAGTTTGGCACGAAAGTTGCTTAACAATAAAAGAGTGCTCCGTCATGGACCTAGAAAGTATCAGACATTGGTAGCTGCCAGGTGTGATGGGCTAAATAGCATCAAGTTCTTCAGTTCTACCTTTTCAGCTTGGAAGATCTTGACAAGAAACGGTTCCTGAATCACCTAGGTTCTGCTATGTTACTTCTATTTCTGTAGTATATTTGAGGGTGATTTTATTTCTGATTAAATTGCTCCAAGATTCTTTCATAGTTTTCCATGGCTGTCATTGGAATATAAGTGAATGGGGGGAAAATGCTACCCATTTTGCTTTCACTCTGTGCCCCATAAGCAGGAAACTACCCAACTACTAAACTGCTTCTCACTGTAGGCATTTTAGGAAGAGAGCCACATTAATTTATAGTGGCAGAAAATCTGAAGGAGTCTACTGGCACTTTTTCTGACAAATAAAGGTTATTAATTCATAAATTTCCATGAGTGCAGCTCACATAAGGAGATGCATAAATGAACTGAGCTGCAGCTTATGGAAACCCAATGACTTTTAATAAAATTTATTAAAAATAATTAAGTTTCAGGAAAAGTGCTATCAGATTCCTTTGGATTGCCATCTAACAAATATAATTCATAGCATCAATATATTAGTAAACATGTTTGGGACTGCAACTTATATTGTACTCACATATAGATAAGTTCAGACTCCCGACGAACTAGCATATGTTTCTCATGAATCAGCTTAAACCAATCCACCAGCAAACCATCTTCAGGGACATCTGCCAATTGGAGACAGGACAGGGTGAGGTCAGAAAAACACATTTCCTATCCTTGTCCAGCCTTAGGAGTAGCATCAGCCATCCTACCATTCTCTATGCTCCGGAGTTTCCTTTCCAGTTCAACTCCTCGGTGTTCTAACTCATCCAGCTGCTGCTCAATGCTGTCCATCTCACCATAAATATTCTCCACTGGGACATACTGATCTGACTGAACCTATCAAAAAGAGGGGTGGAGGGGTGAGGATAAGGAATTGTATGTTTTATTCCAAACAAGATTTTATAAAGTATCAGCTATTTCCAGAGTAGGCAAAGAGTAATATAGTTACTGACTAGGAGACAGAAGCAGGACAGAATTTGGGAGAAGATACAATATGCCAAATTTTTTCTGACTTCTTGCCTGAAACAGGCATTGACTGCCTAGCTCCTTCACAACCATGAAAGGCAAGCAGGGAGTGATTTATTGTCTTTTAACTGAACATTCAAGCATAAAAAAGCAAATTCACAGTTAAAGATCAGGAATCAACGCCCCCCCTCCCCATTCAATTGTGTCCAATTCTCAGAGATTGCCTGGACAAGTCCCTGAAGTTTTCTTGACAAAATTTTTCAGAAGTGGTTTGCCATTACCTCCTTCCTAGGGCTGATACAAAGTGACTGGCCCAAGGTCACTTTAGCTGCCTTTGTGCCTAAGGCAGAATTCAGGGTCCCATTTCTATCCTGATGCCTTAATCACTACACCAAATTCATTCTCAATGTATGTCATTCCTTAGTTTTATATAAAAGTTTAGGCAGCTCTAGTCAAATTGTACATTTCAGTGAGTAGAAGTTGGCATATTCCGTACATCATACAAAGCTAAAATACATCTTTCTGCAAATCTGAATACATGCTTATTATCTATGAATAGCTATTTACACATTTAAAATAAATAAAGAATGAATATTGCATACACAAAGTTTGGGAACACCCTTTTAGTCACCACTTTGTAACACAGCCTTGGAAGAATTGAAAACTTCCAAGTTTTTCCTGTAGTCAGATAAGTATCTTTCTGTTTTCATTCTTGGAATTTTTTCCCATCTTCCTGGTGGAACTCTTCTAGCTTAAAATTCTTTTAGGAAGTGTGAGATCTTCATACAGAATCTTAATAATATTCAAGTCTGCGACCATGAAGCTGTTGAAATATACCATTTGACCAAGTGTGCATGCAGCTGCATTTTTGACTGTGGCAAAAAAAATGTACGGAAATCATTACAAAAAGAGATGGCGACTTTTACTGTAGTACAGTCTTCAGAAAAAGTCACTCTACCATCTATACCATCTCTTGGCAGCCTTCTTGTGCTGTGTCCCTTTCAGGTATGTGAAGTTCAACTCCCAAAATTTGCCACCCATAATTGGCATTGATGAAAATTCTGGAAAATTGAGATTATTTTAGTATTCAACCCCTCTCTTAGTAACCCTCTTCCAACATCTGTAAAAAAAGGGGAAATTCAGGAAACACCATGCAAAAGTACTTCCCCATTTTCCCCCCAATTCCAATTACCTTCCGTTTTATTAGCGGGAAACCATGTCCAGGAGCAGGAGGCCTTGCTGGTTTGGGTCCCTTTGAAGCTTTCTTAGTAGAGGGGGAAGCAGCAGGTGATGGCTTCCGGTTGAAGGGATTTTCCTTACAGGATGACTAGATACAAACACATAAATCAGATCAAAACACATCTTGTGATTCTGGGCTGCATCCTCATTCTTTAATGGGAACATTCCAAATGCATTGCTAAAGAGTGTATCCCCTTCAAAAAATGAGGAATTTTCTCCTCCAGGTCAAGTAAATAGGAACAAATGAGTATATTGTCCAAGTCATTTTACATCTAGGTTAGTATGAGATTTCTGAGAAAGGGAAATTAGGGGCTATAAGAAGTCACAAGTATTGTGGAAACACTGAAGGATTGGACAGAATTTTCTGTCAACATTAAAAGAATCTAGGACTATAGGAAATTGCACTTAAACTGTCAATCCATCTTTTAGAATCTAACTGGCAACATCCCATCACAATTTAAGACAAACGTTTTCCAGCTTGAATTTGAACAGCATAATTTAGTTCAGGAACTGAATGTTGAGCAATGTTTTTTGTTTGTTTGTCTTAGGTAAACGATACAGGCTCTTTGGGTAGTATGGAATCACTGCATAAAAACATAAAAGCACCATTAGGTAACTATCTTATAAGAACATGGCTACATCTAGTTCAGTTTTATTATTATTGACTAGATTTCCCATATTTCATGATGGAATCCTCCCAGCCCTGCCTGAAAATACAATCCTTACTATGCAAAGTATGTGCTCCACTATTGAGCTATGGTCCTTCCCTGTAGGGAAGTTCTTGTCTTCTCTAGTTTACATAATTTGTCCCATAATCATTTCTGGGGAAATAATTCAGAAGCAAATAAAATGAACTTCTTGGTGGAGGCAGCATCAAGTATATTTTCACTAATCAAAGCGAGATAGAATTTTGCTCTCCAAATGAGCCTAGTTCTTTAACCCTCTGAGGAAAACCAAGTTGTGATCACAAGCAAACAAAATAATAAATTTTAAATTAGCCAGCTCTAAACAAAACGTCTGAACCATTTATGATTGGACCTAAATCTAAGTGATGCCAAGAGACCAAAGAAGCATTTCCTGCACAAAGATAGAATTGTCTGAATGCTTTATAGCGAACGAATCCTATATGTTTCCTAGAAAGATAGGTATACCAATGAATAACTTTGGTAGATGGAGACAGGAGAGAGTAAGGGAAGGAAAGAAAAAGACAAGAGAGCTTCCAGCTATGCCTGCTACCTACCTTTGGCTGCGCTTTGGGTGAAGGAGAGTTACTTGCAGACCCACTGTTCAACTCTGATGCCAAGAGAATGGGTGTGGGAGATGCTCCAGCAGGAGGCTTAGGAAAGATATTCCCAGGGCTGGTTTTCAAGTTCCCAGATGAACAAATTCTGGCAGTCTGTAAATGTCCACCTTGCGCCTCATCACCATAGCCCGTCAAATCACTGGATGATGATAAGGAGGAATCAGTAGAGCAGGCGGGCAGAACTGTAGGTCCCTCACCAGAAGGGACGCTGATCAGTGGGGAGTCCGAGTGTGAAAGGATGGAAGCAGCTGGAGCATGGACTGTAGGCTCAGAGGAGCTCTTCGGCACAGAGGCGTCATTCAGGTTATCAGCAGCCTTGGCCAAGCACTCAGATGTGATACTCTCCAAGCTGGGGGCTGGGGACGGCGTGGAAGAAGATGGTTCTGAGTGGGAAAGCCTGGAGATGGGATGGTGAACTGCAATAGGAAAGACAGAGTTTGGAGGTAGCATAAAGAATCTTTTGGCTAGTCAGGTCCATCGATGGAAGCACCATACCTTGAGCCCCCCCACCCTTCTGTCCCTTTGATCTTAAGGATGTGTGACCTTTTCCATAATAAAGGCTATGCTCCAGAAAACCCATTCCAAAAGTAAATGAGGCCTGAACCAAACAGTATTTGGAAAGACAACAGTTTCTAATTTAAGTTAAATTCTATTGATTTTATTATGAAGATGATAAGATAATTTCTCTCTTCTTTTACATAACCTTACATTTCAGCACCAGTGTTGTGAGGGCTCTCCTCAGGTTTTTGAAGACTGCATAGGACCATGAAATTCAGGTCATGCACCACTGCTCTGTGCCCTCCAAACTATAGTGGGTAAAAACAGAGGGGAAAGGGGGGAAAGGAAAATACCTAGAGAAAAAAAATCAAAGGCAAGTCCTTCCCAGTCTTTGAGCTGCATATCAGTTAAGTTTCGTAATTAACACACCTTCTAAAAAATAGGAGGAAAGAAGAGACCAAACAGCAGACAACACCTTGTCTTTAGGTGAAGAGTGAAAACTTATTTTCAAGACTGAATGCTGGAAGGGAAGTTTTCATCTTAAAGGTTCTTCACTAAGGAACAAGAGAAATGGAGGCGAGAGGAGAAAATATTCCACAATAGCTCTCTGCCATTTCCTTAATCCTTCAAGAAGAACCCAAGAAGAACTAGGTAATTGTGTTTGTTTTGCAATCAACTGAAAGATCAAATCAACAGTGATCCATATTTAAAAAAGAAGCAGCTATTCACATGCTGGATAAGTCAGGATACGCATCTAGAGGCATTCCCCCACCCCCCACCCCCACCCCCATTTTAAAACATGCTGAAGAACCTCACCAAGTGTGAAGGCACTGGGTGCTCTTGGAGCTGGTCGCTTCTTTGTCTTGGGGCTGCTTGTGGGAGTAATGCCGTACCAGGGATGAGCAGGCTTGAGGCCACCCTCCCCATCCCTTTGTTCTTGCTTTTGCGTGCTCTGTGGTATGACAACTTCCTTCTCATCCTCTTCCTCTTCTTCATCTTCAAAGGGATTATAAGGCTTTGGCTCTTCCAGGACAGGTCTGTCTTCCCTGATTTGTGCCTTTCCTCCTTCTACTCTACCTTCATTCTCTTCGAAGGCCACGGGTGAGCTTTCCTTGCTATTGCCTGGTGGTAGAGGAGCCAGCTTCTTCCTGGGTTCTGTCTGAACCAGTGCAATCCATGGAGGGTCTCTGGGCCTTAGCAATTCACCAGAGCTGGTTGGATGGCAAAAAAGGACAGAACATAAGGAAGGATGGAAAGGAAGACTGGAATCCCAGCACCTAGAAAGTTCTCTCTGAGTAGAGGAAGATAGGGAGATGTGTTCCTGTGTCTCCTTGGGAGAAAACAAGATGCACTTTCTGATGTGTACAAATCTAAATATTCTGCAAGTGTGCTCCGCAACACAAAGAAATACTATAAAGGAATAGCTAAACACAAAATAATTATTCCTACAATTTCATTTTGTCTTTCATTTTAATTCTGTAAGCTTATATCCTTCAGGCTGCAGGTACAAATTTAAAAATAAATGGATAACAACGACAGCAATTGTTTCAGAGGAACAAAATGGATTTCTTCTCTGTGCACACTTTCAGCTCTTCTTCAGAGATAAAAGAAGCAAAATGAATTTAAGCAAATGTTATAGTTAATCCCCACATCGATAAAGATTCAGTAGATAGTTATGTAAGTAGCCAGCTGCAAGTTTTCCTATGATGAATGAAAAAAGCCAGCTCCCACAGAATAACAGGAAGGCTGCTAAAAGAAAACTAAAAAAAAGCATTTAACCAATTATTTTATTTTATTTTTTTATTTATTTTTATTAGATTTATACCCTGCCTCATTTCCCCAGTCAAAGGGAACTCGAGGCAGCTAACAACAATTAAAAATACAATGTGATTCAATATAAAAAGACCCACAATCAACACATTCACGCATTCGCGGGGGTGGGGAGGTGGGCACGTCAATCCCAGGCCATCCAACAGAGCCAGGTCTTTACGGCTCTGCA
>JANHGC010003028.1:20680-38753 GCA_027560395.1 Boaedon fuliginosus | reverse complement strand
CCTAGAACTGTGTTGGCTTTTTTGGCAGCTGCAGCACACTGCTGGCTCATATTTAAGTGATTGTCCACTAGGACTCCCAAGGTCCCTCTCATAGTCACCACTATTGAGTGAGGCACCACCTATATTGTACTTGTGCATTTTGTTTTTCTTGCCTAGATGTAGAACCTTACTTTTTTCACCATTGAATTTCATTTTGTTAGATAGCGCCCAATGTTCAAATCTGTCAAGATCCTTCTGTATCTTAAGCCTATCTTCTGGAGTGTTGGATATTCCTGCTAGCTTGGTGTCATCTGCAAATTTGATGAGTTCCCCATCTATCCACTCATCCAAATCATTGATGAATATGTTGAAGATGCCAAAGAATATTGCACACTGCTTTAGGGTGTTGCTGCAGATGTTGAGCCATAGCCACAGCAGGAACTGTTGCATAAAATCCGGGCTGAAAGGGACTTTGGAGGTCTCCTAGTCCAATTTCCCCTCCCCTCCTGTTTTGGTTAGGCTTGTAATTATATATTTTCAGTTTGTGGTTTCAATTCCTGAATTGGTTCCCAAATTTCAAATAGTCCACAGAAGAACCATTCTTCGATTTCTTCATGTTGATATTTTCTGAGAAGTGGAAAGGTCCTGAGTGGGACCTTGGAGGGAATGAAGCTGCATTGCCTGAACTCATTCTCCTGTTATACCTGCTAGCTATGAATATTATAAAGCCAGGAAACTGTTATTTGGCGGAATATCCTCTTGAAACATCATTGTACCAAAATAAAACCGTTTCTTGCACCTTTGCAGTAACTAGCCAATTAATTCATTAGTGAGGAAACAGCTTCCTCCTGATTCACCTCTTGTCAGGGTTGATAAAGAGTGTCAATGGATCAGGAGATGCTCCTTTAGCCCCAAAAAACAGATGCTAGGCAAAAGGTTCAAAATAAGAAACATTTTATTTAGAAAAAGAATGAAAGTAAAGGATAAAAATAGGCCCAAGAGATAAGAATGGAGGAGCTTGCAGGCCTGCAAGTCCTATCCCAAGAGCATGGTTCCAAGACAAAGACCAGTACATGTACAAAGACCCTCCTTCCTCCCTTTGAGTTGAAATGTTGTGAAATTTTCTTTGGTCCTCTCTGTTGCCATCTTGTGGCAGAATACGTGAATTACTTTTGTATGGGAAAATCCCAACACCTCTGGTTGTGGGCTTCTCCAGTTCTAATGGCTGCTTCTGCTTTTTAAAAGATCTAAAGGCCACCTGAGTGTGGATTAGGAGTGGTCAGACCTCCATTCTCCCTGTTAAGAATAGTTGGGATAAAATCCCTTACAATTAGGCTTTGTCTGAATCATCAGTCAATTTTTAAATCTTACTGTATGCTAATTCATATAACTTTTAATTAGGACATTAATATCTTTGTGACAATTTCAGCTGTTCAGCTATTAAATTCTTTTTTAAAATGTTGTAGGATGTGAACTCTTCTAATGTTGGGCATGGAAATAGCATACAAAGAAACTAAATGCTGAGATGTTTTCCAGCTGCAGCTGTACTTTAGGGATGGGCAGGAAGCAAACACGATAAATCCCTGGAAGGCAAAAGAAGTTCATCTATTTTCAGTTATCATGAAAGTGCACTTTTTTTATTGAGGTATTAAAAAAAGTCTAAGAGAAAGTACTAACAATGGAGAAAAGGCAGCACCACTGGATCTTCAAAGCTATTTGAAGATATTACACAAAGTGAAAGTTGTTTATCTCTTTAAATCTATCATAAGATCAAGATTTGTTATTATCCAGACACACAACATATACTGCATAATTTTGAGATGAGATGTGCAGAGCATGATAGTACAGAGCACACCATTTATTTTGGCTTTCATTAATCATGGAAGAACAAAACGGATAAGCATTTGTAGAATAGGCTTCAAAGATATGTGCATTCCTTTGCTCTCCCGGCCTTCCCCTAATTTTTATGCTGACAAAATTATTAACAAAATTATCACAGTGCACTGTATATTTCATAATTGAAATACAACATGAGTCTGAAATTTAGAGATGGAAAATTGGTATACATGTCAGATGACAACTCATTGTCATTGTCCAGGCTAAAACATTCCAAGCCTGCCTCCATAAAAATATGTATTTGACAACTAATTAACTCCAGACTGTGACAGATAGCAACTTTTCCATTTTAAAAGCAAATCTCAAATCAATCATTTATGGTGGCTGATATAATGTGCAAAGCTGTTGAAGCGAGTTAAACCAGGCTTCAGAATATGTGAAGCAGAGTTTTGTACAGGCTTTTCACATGCCCTTCTCCACCTGCTTTTCAATCCTTGTTTGGGTTTTTTCAATTTGCTAAATGCCAACTACCTTCAAAACAAGATATAAAAAAAGACTCATACTGGATTAAACCAACAGCCTGTCTAGTCCAATACACAGGATTAGATCGTGGACAACCAAATGAATTCAGGAAGTTTGTCAATACAGACAGGAAATGATTTCCTTCTTCAATTGCTGTTTTTTAGCATATGGTATTTAACATATATTATTACAGTAGTACTAAATAGACAAAGCCTAATAGGCAGTGATAACTAACTGCCTGCATATTTGTAATGCCATCAAAATTGTTATTTCTAGTGGCACCTGATGGTAGCAAATTCCATTTTAACTATTCACTGTGTAAAAAACCTTTAAACTGGTCCTGAATCTCATTACTTAAGAGCCATGGTGGCAAAGTGGTTAGAATCGAGTACTGCAGGCTACTTCTGCTGACTGCCGATTACCAGCAGTTTGGCAGTTCTCACGGGCTCAAGGTTGACTCAACTGTCCATCCTTCAGAGGTTGGTAAAATGAGGGCCCAGATTGTTGGGGGCAATATGCTGACTCTAAACCGCTTAGGGCTGAAAAACCCTGTGAAGTGGTATATAAGTCTAAGTGCTATTGCTCTTGCTACCAGAAGCTAGTAAAGGTAGAAGGAGCTTTCCAAAGGCATTTTATTCTGCAGAATAATATTGGGAAGTGTGAAATCATTTTAAGATTAGGCTCAGAGATTCCAAAAGTGGCATGATACCAAGAACATTCCAAAGCAAATTAAGGTAAATAATTTCCATAATGGGTTAGAAATGGCAAGCAAAATGCCAGACTTTTAAAATAACAGAGTGACAAAACACGGGCACATCCATCTATTTAAGCTGACTTTGTATCTAGCTATGCACAGGTCAGGATTTTGCATAATGCCAATTTATAAGAATGTGTTATTTGTCTTTGGTTTAACATGTAATATAAATAAATTACTATTTGTCAGCCATTCTGTATGAACCCAGCCATTATAAATTTTTCAACAAATTGAAGTTAAAATAACATTGGATTAATGAGGAATTTCTAAAAAAAATAGCAACTATAATGGCTGCTAATCAGAAAACATCAAAATGCAAACTGATAAGGTTACTTCATAATAAGCCACCCACTCTATGGTGTTGCCTTTTTTCTGAGTAGGTGGGCTCTCTTCCATAAGAATATCAGGCTGAAATTGTCTTATCACTTTGAGTGCTTCTGAATACTATGCAAGACTTAGAGGAATTGTTGAAAATACAAATTAGGCTTGAATTTATTGCTTTGCTTCTCATTTTTAAATTTTAATGAAATCAGGTAGATCAGAGAACTTGCTATACAGAGAGTGGCATTGAAAGGCAGATTGATGCCTATATCCTCATACTGAGACTTTTAAAGATGCCATACCTATAAGGAAATATGCCTTTGATCAAATTTACAGGATCGTATGTCAAACAACATTGTTTATAAAAATATATCACTGTAGTACTCTGTATGCTTGGCGTCTTGTTCGAACAAAATAATTTTTCATTAGGCACGTCCATGACATGATTCCAAGACCAGAATACTGATAACCATAGTAAATTAATACTGGATGCAAGTGGGTCAAGGAGCCAACTTAAATTGTGATAGGTCATATAGATAGGTCGTTTTGCTCAATCAGCATCAACTATACACTGGATCTGGTCAGTGTAAAGCAGTATCTTCCTGTCAAGAAATGTAAAACAAATTACTTGCAGCGCTAATTTTATTTCATGATTTCAGCAATTAAGAGTTATGAGGGGGTTTTATCGTTGAGCTACATCAGCCCAGAATTTATTATGGCAGTTGAGCCTGGAGCTGAGATTTAAAAACAATGTGGCTATACAGAAACTTCACCAGCATTTCAACAATCGGGCTCTCTGTTAATGCGGCTGCATACTTTGAATTCCTTTAGGTTCAGTTGGTGCCAGGCACAGACTGAAACAGCCTGTTCTTCCCCTTGCTACAAAGAGCAACTGGCCAGAAGGTCTCTTAGAAGGTCAGCTGTGATGAAGTGAACCCGCCCCCACACCTTTTGCCACTTAACAGAAGTGTCATCAATGTGCAGCATGTGATATTTGTGTCCTCAGAAATTGTGGAGGGAATGGTAACAGGTGCAAATGCGAAGACCACTTCATGTAATATTTGATCACACTTGCTAAAAGATAATCCTAGGATAGATTTGAAAATGCCACCGGAACCCTCTCCATAACAAGAAAGTGCCCGAGGAGATACTTCTGGCTGTTTGAAGTGAACCTATTGATCTATAAAATGCCGGGGGGACAAAATAGCTGGGAAAAATGAAGAATAGCATGATACTAGTAGGAGAAATTCTTCGCAGAACACGAACTACAGAAATTGGCTGTCTTTTAGAGAGGATTTGACAAATTATTGGCAGATACATTCATCAAAATACCGTTAACTTTACACAGTGGCTTTATTTTTTCCTCCTCCATAAGAGACAGAATGCTCGTTAATTGCTGGGAAGAATGCTGTTATCCTCATGAACTTTCAACAGCCATGTAGTTGGTCACCATGGGGACAGAAATCTGGATTTTGTAATCCTATTGTCTGATGCAAATTTTGATTCTTATCTCTGAAGTGGTACGTGGCTAATAGCATTTAATAAAAGTGGGCCCATAACATTACATTAAGTCTTATTTATCCTCGAGGCAATTTGGGACTATAACAATATTATTTAAAACTTGGTAAAACTGACTGAAAAATAGATCCTAGCTAAAAATCACCGATAAAGGTTTGTGGTTGAGTAGGAACTTGAATTTCAATTTAAGTTCAAGGTTCTATCCACAATGCCATACCCAATGCTACCATATATACTTGTAAAAGTGCTATCAGTGACAAAAATGCTGTAGATGATTGAAAGATGCATTTTGCTGCATCCTTTGAACTGGGACATCATACACAACCAGACCTCTCCTAAAGCCTTGGCCTGCCAATTTATGTTACAATATACTTTCTAGACAAGTGGCAGGACAAAATCTTTTACAAAATGGCTAAAAACTGCATTTCAGTTACTGAAGAATTCTACTGAACAATAAAATCTATATAAACTCATATAAAATCAGTTTTTTTATTTCCAAGCAAACATATACAAGACCAGGCTTCAAATTCCTTTTTATTATAATTTCTATTGAAGATTTTAATTGCAGTAATAAAAACTAATGCAAACTAAAGTCAGAGAGAGAGAAAGGAATGTAATAAGAAAGTGAAAAGTGCAAAGAAAAAAGTAAAAAAGAAAATAAAAATAAAAGGTGAAATAAGAAAATGAAGAAGTAACTTACAAACTTCATCACAAGTATAAATGAGTTTGGTAGGTCTTTATCCCCCCTATACGATTACAAACAGGTATCTCTTCTTTCTATGACCCATTATTTATAAGCCAATGTATGACATCAACTTTTCAAAACATCCATAAAGGGTTGCCAGAATTTCATAAAAACATATTATTTTAACCATGATCAAATAAATCAACTTTATATTTCTTCCTTTTACTTCTGAAAATCTGAATCTTTAATTCATTCAAATATTGTTGTAGGGTGTGATTTTCAAATCCTCTTTGTCCCTCTCATGGGCCTCTTGAGACTTGAACAAGCTTCTTTTGTAAATCAAATAAAAAGTCATTATCCAGCCATTTTCTAGATTTGTTATTTTGCATTTACCCTTTTTAAGTTTTAAAACTTATCCAGACAATCAAATCAAAAAAGGTTTTTTCTTTCTGCCTTTAATCTATAGTCCTCTCTAGTATCTAATTTAAATAATAACGTTTCTTGTATCTGTTGACTTACAGTAGACAAAATAATGTTGGTTCCCACAAAAAGTTGTTTTACATAGTTCCAAAATCTTATAGTAAAATATTTCAAATTTGTCTGTACCTTTAATTCGGTTATAACTTTCTCGGTTCAAAGTCTTATTTAGCTTTTTGCCATTCATTTCAAATTAGTTGTTATAATTAGTTGTTCTGTAATGAAAACAGACTCACCAGGTGGCTTTTCAAACTTGTTCGGAAGATCTCTTTAAGATAGTTAGATAAGCAATTTCTTTGGTCATTGGCATGATCATCTCTGCTCTCCATGAAGGCTTGTTTACTCACTATGTCTCTACCAGAAGTCAACAGCAGGTTTCATATTCCATTGAAATATGTGCATCATAATATACTTTTATAGTTATAGAATATAATGATTAGAACTCTGCATTCCAAGGCTATTTACGACAAAACAAGCTCAACTGAAATCTCAAGTCTTAAATATGTGTGGTTATATATATATTAGATTGCAAAGCGTAAAAATTTTCAATATTATTTTCTATCAGAGAATAAAATAGAACAGAATCTGTTAACACTGTGTTTTTCTGTAGGTAGAATCCGTAGCCAGCAAGAATGGCTCTATCTTTCCAACTCAATATTATTACAGAAAGTAGAGAGTATTCTTGTAGGCACTGCATGGATGCTACCAGAAGCCCATAATGTAAGTTTCAGATCCTATATGAACAGCTGAGTTTTTTTAGAACTGCTCATAACATTTGAAAATGATGTTAGCATGTACAAAATCTTGAAAAATGTATATTTTTCAAATTTGTGTATTCTTGTTAATACACAGATCTCCAGCTGGCTAATTAACACCTGCAACAAGGACTTTTACAAAATGCTTTAGCTTTTCATCTTCTCCAACTATGTTTTAGCAAAAGTGAGCATAATAAATTTATTGTTTTTCTATTACTGTTTTTCATCTTTTTTTCTAGCAAGAATATAGAAACTAAAATATATAAACAGAAATATTGAAAATGAGAATGAAGCACAATGAAACCACCACTGGAAGAGTCAATAAATCCCTAACAAGGTTTTAGAGACAGTAAAACACACAGAGATTTTCAAAACTCTAAAGTGTGCCTGTTTTGTTACTTTGTGGCGAACTTGTAATAGGAAAGGAGCTTGCAGATTTTCAGTTTTTGTTTGAACTCAGCACTTCCTCTTATGCCTTTTCTAACAAACAAACATTTCCCAAGAAGTGTTAGCTAGCCTCACACTGAGTGTTCAATTGAAAGAATTGGCTGTCCTAATTTCATGTGCTTACCCTCACTAGGAAAGCTGGAAGGAGTCTGGCCTGAACAAATTGCTGATATTTTTAGCAAAGTTTTATTACTGTCTGAAGCGTTCCATAACATGTGCTATACTTTGTCACACACTGAAACTCCCTAACATTTGATCCAATGTAAACAGGCATATCCTTTGGGCAGCCCAATCCTAATGTGTTTTCTAAAATTACCAAGTTCAAGAGAATGATTTCCCATTTACATGGGACTGTAGTCATAATTTCTTTTGAAGGTTTATTTGAGTTTTTTTCAATATCGTTTTTAAAAGGGAGACAAATTTAATGATAAATAAAAAAAGGGTGTTATATGAGGTAAACTTCACAATCTACTGAAGACTGATTTTGCACATTTTAAAAAAAACAGGATACATGGATATCCATGAGGTCATCAAGAGCTGAGCCTGATTTAGAGACTTCACTTTTCCTGTCCCAGTGCCTTACATTAAAAGAAAAAGAAAAGGGGGAAAACATCATAAAAGATCTGGAAAATACTCTGAGGCATTCAATCTTAGAGGGATTAAATCTACAGTCCCATGGAAATCATTTGGACATGTAGCATGTTCTCTTTTCCTTTCTTTTAACAATGCAGGGCATTGCGGTTTTACATTCTAAAGCTAAAGGAGAAAAGGCAAGCTCACATTTTTGCGAAATCAGCATTAATACAGATCAAGTTTCAAAACAGAAGTGAAGAACTGTGCTTGAGTCCTGGCAAACACTTTGCCAGCTATCCAAAAACACTTCCTATAGAATGAAAGTAGGCAGGCCCAACAACTAAGATATAAAAAGAAGCCAAAGATTAGCTATTTCTCCTTCAAATGGACAAATGAACAAACTCCAGAGACACAAAGAAATTTCATTTATTTAATTAGACTTCTAGTTTTTTTGTATGAGCACAGCCATCTGCTATCCAAGCAAAAATTGCAGAGATTACAGAAAATTCCAGAATTCTTAGCTCATATTTCTTCCAGACTTGCCCTCTTCAAAGAGCTGATGCAAGAAGCGTTTCAAGGTCTCTGGCCCATCTTCTTCAGGGTACGATTCAACTGAAAGAGACAGACATCTAATTACACGTTAATTGCGGGAGGGGGAAGATAACTACCCACATAGTTAAGCACTTCAGTGTCATTGCTCCAATTATACATTCTCCAAACAAGTGTCTGCATCTCACCAAGAATGCTGAGTGCAGCTGAATGAATTAATCAAATCTAGCCCACATGCAGACTGTACTAAAGTGGACAGATTTGAGGTCAGGCCACCAACATATTTGTAAAAAGATATTGGCATCTGCAAATTACACAAACTGCAAATGATTTTAGCAGCATTTTATCCCAATCTATACTGGCAAATTTGTTTAGAAATCATCATTTCTGGAAAGTGACTATTCAACTGCTAAAAAAAAAAATCCTAGAAAAAGAATTTTGGGGTTAATGAAATTGGGAGATTCATAGCAAAGATGGTGGTTGCAAAGAATTCGTACTCATTGATCCACTAGTTATCTCAAATCTTTTTACTTTTGGGATTGCTTTCAGAAACCTCATTATAGTATTATTTAATCTCCTGCACCGTTTTCCAGATTTTTATACTATATCATACACTACCTGATTACCCGTCTTCGCCCGGGTATTGCACATGCACAGTGTGTATACACACACACACACACACACACACACACACACAGTGCAGCGTAAAGTTGCTATCTGGCGCCCCTTGTGGAGTGCCAGAGTAAATTGTGCTGGTATGCCGGTCAGTGTTGGGGGGGGTAGTTCAGCAGCTTTTTTAGGGGCCACAGAGGTCTGGAGGGCATGTGTGACCCCCCACATGCTTGTCTCCAGAGGGTAAGTGATCTGCGTGGCAAGTTTGGGTGAGATTGGTGCAGGCATGGAAGAGCCTACATGGCACATAGAATCAGAAATACCCACATACCCACACTAGAAATCTATATATATATACTGTAAAACAGACTCTGTTTGAGAGAGTCTGTTTTACAGTATATATATATAGATTTCTAGATACTTCCTTATTCTCTCCATCACCAATCATTCAATCCCCACTCATGCAAATGTGACCAACTAGTTATGTATTCTGAAGGTGAGTCAATACACTACACTCTTATCTCCTGGTTGGTGGGATGCAGGGAATTGTACTGTACATGAAATGTGCAGAAAAAAACTTAAGAGGTGATAGAAATATATATGGAGAATGATTATTCCAATTTATGACATTAGAAAAGAAGCCCAAAAAGTGATAAAGATCAGAAACATGAAATGTTTTCATTATTATGGAGTATTAACTGCTAATTGTAGTAAAATCAGTGTTTGCTGCAAATATCACAAGTGTAGGAATAAACAGATTGCTTAGCAAATGGCTCAGTATTTAGAGGGAGGATGTGTGATATGACCTTGATTGTTTAGCATATTTTTAAATAAATGTGTAAGGAATACTTGTGATGTTGGGGAGAGATTGATTTGGAACATGTATTTCTATTGCCATGTTGTTGGTTGAGAACCTGAATAATTTCATCGAATGGTAAATTGTATGGTGCAGCAAAATTAAATGAAATTTTGCAAGGAAAAAGTGAACGATTATGAATTACAAAATAGAAAACAATACAGCAAGTAGATGAATTTATGTATCATAATAAAATGGTTAGATAGGAAAATGTAGACATTTTAAGATGTGTCAATACTAGGAGAATGGCACTGAGCAATATGTAATTATTGCAAGAAATTCATCCGAAATAGTAAAATTAGCTACATAAAAAGTGTGCTTCTGCCCAGATTTGGATATGTCAAGAGAAGCATAAAACTAAATAGTGTGGGAACTGTGTACTTGTAAATGTATGTGATAAAAAAGGGAAATAATTAGAATTGAGTGAACACAATAAGAATGTAGACTAAATATAAGAGAACAAAATGTTGAGTTGGTTTAGCCATATAGAAAAAATGACTGATCAGCAGGTTAAAAAATAACACATGGATTAAGGGGAAGGGAAAGACTGAGAAGAAATTAATGAAGTCCTGGGGGGAAAAAACCCAGAAGTTTAAATAACAAAAGGCAATGTGTAAATATGATGGAAACAGATGATTTGCAAGTATTCTGAAAGGTAAAGAGAAATGCAGAAGTAATATAAATTAAAATCAGCTGCTTCCTTTCTCTTATTTTAGATGTTTCCTTGGTTTATTGGTTCTTACTCCTTTCGCCTCCTTACACAATACTGCTTAACCTGACAGGGAACAACATAATGGACATGCATGTATAAAGTTGTTATATTTTTGTGATCAAGAAAACCAACAGAAAGTAGATATTATAGAAATTATTATAGTAAGCAATATGGGAAATAGACTATAAATGTTTACCATAGCTTCACTATACACAATATATTCAAAATAATTCGGCTATTTCTGTTTAAACCATTTGTTGTATCCTTTCCTTGACAGAATCACCTTGTGATCTTCACTAGATGGCCCCAAATTAGCATCTTCAAAATTAGATTTGCCTGGCATTATTTGTAGCATAAGCTGCTTAAATCTTGGCAAGCCTCTGCAAAAAAGCTGCTGTTTGGAGAACATCTTTCACCGACTCTGACCTTTCATTCTTATGAGGGCAAACTCTTTGTGCAGTAGGCATCCGTGACCCCTACTTTTCAACGTAACCACAATCATGCTCATTCAAGGCAATATGCTATCTACAACGGCTAGGATTAAGATATCTGAAAATATAGAATAGAATAGTTATAATTGATGCCATTTTAACCATGCACCATCTTATGAAGCTGGCTAGTATCTTGGTTTTATTTTAAAAATAATGATGATAAAGTGCATCACGCAACTCTGAATAAACCTTGTATTAACATACAATTTGATGATTACAAGTAATCAGGAACTGAATTCTGGTGGGATGGCTAAGAAGGGTTTAGCTCTCTGTTCTTGTTATTCTATCCAGAATAAAAACAAAGCAGGCAATTCAGGGAGGGGGGAGCCTTTCACTCCCCTCCAGAAGAGACTTGCCAACTCCCAGCAGTCTGACAATCTTTAAGGCTTAATCACAAGGCAGCTTTGCATGATGCTCATGAGATATCTTCCCTCCATTTTCCCATCATGATCCCATGTTAAATGACCTCAATGGAGAGTACCAAGCCATTTCAGTTTTTAAAAACAAAATAGGAACTAGGGATAATCATTTACTTACACACATGCACGCACATCTTCACTCCTTTGGACAGATTTCTGGGTAATGTAGTGACCTCTTCAGGATACTGAAACAGCCACGTTTTGCTCTCTGGGCAGCAGATTGCAAGGAATCTTTCTAACAACTCCCTTTTCTCACAGAAAGAGGGCAGCAATGCCAGAAACTGCTTCATTTTGGGGTTAGAAACAAAATACTGTTTGGAATAACTGAGGCTCTTTTAATATTTGACCACCTTTGTATGAAAAGAAGTCCAGATTGGAGCAAGAAAGAAATATAAGTTTCATGGCCACCAGGTTTTGGAACATTTATTTGTTAATACATTTCTCCTGTGCATTCAGCCATTAACTTACCTCTTCAAATTTATGAATCTGACGGATGAAGAAATCCCCATAGCGTCGAGCGACTTTTGTATCTGCAATATGGATCATGTCCTGCCAAAAGGCAAATAGAAGTTAGCAACATATCCGGATTCTGCTGGGAGACATCTGCTGGATATTATGTCTGCTCTAGGCTGGGATTAGGGTTTTATTTTTATACTGCCTTGTGTCATGCTAAAACATGACGTGTTTGTCCAGATAAGAACTTGCTGTCATGAAAATGAAAACAGACTTGTCATGTTACCTGCTATTATCTTAGGCTGGATTTAGTCTGTTTGGGGGTTACTACCTGGAGCTCATGTCCCTCAGAGAGGGAGCCTAGTGATCAGGTCTCACAAGGGAAGGGCTTCAGAGAAGGGCTGGGGCCCCACATCTACTACTATATGGCCCCTGAGAAACAGCCAAGGCAAGGGAATGGTGGGAGTATCTAGTTTTTACATCAGTTTCCAACACAGATTCATCTCACATGTATAAAGGAACTCAAACTCAAGAGAAGAAGTTATATGAGTTTGAAGATGCATTCAGCCATCCTGTTGACTGGAGTTCAGTACATCTAAATAGTATCAAGTTCAGATACTATGTACTACTGTCAGAAAGGTTGGAGAAACGTCAAACCTTGTCAATGTAGAAGTCCACCTCAGAAGCTGACTGGAACTCTCCATCCAAGGCAGAGACGCCACTTGTCCAAACCAGGTTTTTCATTTTGTGCTTGAAGACCAGCAATTGGATGCAGAATTCCTGTTCTGTGAGATCCAAGAAGCCAGCCAGTTTAGTCACAGGCATAGTAGTGTATAGTTTTAGGAAACTGCGGATGGTGGACAGCTGAGCTTGCTGCTGGACTTCATCTGCAAAGACTTTCAACTGCTGCAGGTATGGTTCTTTATGATAATTGGGATGCACATTGTCGTAGTTGGGTACCACAGGGGAGACAAATTTGGGACAAGAATAGCTGAACAGCTCCTCATATACTTGGGGGTCTCCCTTCTGCATCCGTAGCATCTTATCCCCGTATTTCTCTCTAAGCTGCAGGTGAATGCTTTCATCAATGCGCATTGGGTACATGGCAAGAGCAATGGCCAGAAGAGCATGCATCTGCTCATTTTGCTTGTTAATCTGAAAAATAAACAATTCCCGTGAGAAACATTAAAGATAAATTACTCTTCACATCTAAGAAGATACATGAGTAGTGGCTACTGGCCAAGTGGCACACTGTTAACCCTCACTTTTGCCATGAATTCATGGGTAGCTTTCCAAAGTAAAAACAAGACAAGCAAACATACAGTGACACACTAATGGAAAGTAAAAGCTGCCCTCATCCATTAAGCTCCCTGTACATAGACAGTGGCATCATTCTAGTTCTGTATTTCTTTGATTAATAGACCAAATCCTTTGGATAACAAGGTCTTGTTCATTAATATAAAGCAATTTTTAAAAAGGAATTTGAAATATATATTGTATGCTTTTGGTGACTTTAAACAAGCCACCAAAAGCATACAATATATTTATTACATTTTTAAGTCTCTTACCTATTCTCCTATTCTCCCCCCACCTTTTTTTTAAACACTTCAAAAATAAAATCCCAGAGTTCTCAGCTCTTTGAACATTAACTTTGAAGACCAACCCAATAAGGAAAGCTACCTATGAGAATTCATGACAGAAGTGATTACCATATTTAAGAAAACAACAGCAAAAATAGGAACTGAGATACCATCATAGGCATATGTCAGTGGGAATGTCACCAGACAGGATATACATTAACAAAGAGTATAAAGGTTTGTACAATTCACAATAAGGAGCCGGTACCATAGAAACCAGTTTTGAAAACAGTATCACTACATGAAGGAATGAGAAGGGGAGAGGGCATCAGCAGAACAACAGCAGACTAGGAAAATAGACAAGTTAAATCAAATTATCAAAAGTGTCTGAAAGTGAAGATTGAAGTTAGTTATACCTAGGACAAATGAAAAGGATCAAAGGATAAATAGTCTCCTGAAAGATTTAATCAGTTACTGGATGCATCTAGCAGGACCTATTGATGCCAGGAAGGTCAAAAAGGATCAGTTAAACCAGAAAACATTTGCAAATTTTTAAACAAATTGACTTGAACTGAAAGCTGAAAGCTGAGTACAACATACTTCTTGGTATCAGTGAAAGAAATACTGATAGAATTGTGCTGAAATAAGATCACTGACACTATTTAGCAAACAGGAAAGAATTTTCAAGGACAACTCTTAGAAAGGAAGGGAGCCTTACTACATTTTACCATTTCATATTTGTAAGTTGTTCTCTGGAACATGCTCTTGGTCCTCTGAATATACAGCAGAATATTAGCAAAGACACGGATTGCATCTTGGTAGCGTCGCATCATGAAGTATGCAAAACCAACGTAGTAATAGGTGGTAACCTGGCATTCTGGCACTCGTGAGTACATACTCTGCGGAGGGAAAAAGGTGGCGTTCAGTACACAAGTCAGGAAAAATGTTATCGGTCTCTACGAAGAGTGAATAGCGTCATTCCAAAGGCTATAATGGAAGGACTTGGCTCCACACGCCTTCAGTCTATAAATGAAGATTATGTGGGTAAATGCAAGGTAATTTCAGCAACTTTAAGATGTGTGGACTTCTATTCCCCAAATTCCCCTAGCCAGCATGTTTACGATTTATGACCACAATTAAGCCCAAAGTTTCTGTTGCTAAGCAAGACAATTGTTAAGTGAATTTTGCCCCATTTTACTACCTTTTTGCCACAGTTGTTAAGTGATGCATTGCAGTTGTCAATTTAGTAATACAGTTGTTAAGTGAATCTGGCTTCCCCCTTGAGTGTGCTTGTCAGGTCACAAAAGGTGAACACATGACCTCACAACACTGCAACCATCATGAATATGAATCAGTTGCCAAGCATATGAATTCTATTCATGTGACCATGGGAATGCTGCAATGGTTGCAAGTTTGAAAAACGGTCATAAGCAGTGGTGGGATTCAATTTTTTTTACTATCGGTTCTGTGGGTGTGGCTTGTTGGGTATGGCTATACTGTCATGTGACTGGGTGGGCCGCTGCATCTCCCACACTTTTGCCTAGAAAGCCACCCTGAAGCCTCCTGGCAGCCAAATAGGGGGGTGGGGCGGTGGTGGTGCACCCCCTGTGCCCCATTTTTGGCTTAGAATACCTCCCTGAAGCATCCTGGCAGCCAAATAAGGGTGTGTGGAGACTCCTGGAAGGGGAGGGGCGAGGCCAATCAGAGGTGGTATTTGCCGGTTCTCCGAACCAATCAAAATTATCGCAATGGGTTCTCCCGAACCTGTCAGAACTTGCTGAATACCACCTCTGGTCATAAGTCACTTTTTTCAGTGCTGTTGTAACTTCAAACGGTCACTAAATGGACTGCCCTACAGTGCCCTACCTATACTACCCTACAGTGTCTCTGAAGCCCTGAAGCAGAGCACCTCCTTATTCAGTCTTAATGTAGCATTTTAATCCTACAACTTTCCAAGATAGGCCGGTTAAGTTCCTTGCAGCAAACAAAATGAAGTAACAGAGTACAACAGAGTAACAAAATAAGGAACAGAGTACCTTAAACTTAAGCAACAAGATATTGTTATTTTATTCTATTTAAGCCAAACTATGATTTTAAAAGCAAATGTATTCAGTATTTTTAATCCAAACTTGTTCATAGATATTTTTAAATAGTTATCATCAGCTAGCTGGCAAAAAAAGGGCAAAGATACAATTTTTCTCTGATTAAAATGTACGATGTAACAATTTCACCATTGTAGAGATCTCATATTACAACCTTCCCCAACTCTGTACTTTCCAGATATGTGATTTGATTCTTGACAGGAGAGGTCTAAACAGTGCAAGTAGCTGTCAAGAGAAATCATGGCAATCCTGTGTCAAATCACAGGGGCTGTCTATTTTCAGCTCAAACACAGCCCAAATTAGATGGGGCTATATCTATACAGATATACAGTATATTACTGATTTTCTTCATATTAGCTTGGTTTTAGTATATAACCTATATGATTTATTTGGAAATCAGAGGAACAGTAGATTTGGAGGAAAGTATGAGGGGAGAAGCACAGCTAACAGTCACCAGAGAAAAGAAGTAATTTTGGAATAGGCCTTAATTTCCTAAATTATATTAGTGTTAATATGGGTTATAGCTTGAAAAATACCATTTTATATGAAATGCAAAACCTGAACAGTAACAGATGACTTAGTATTTAAATGCCTGAGCCTATAAAAGCAACAGACTTTTAAAGAGACTCCACATCTCTTTTCAGTACTAAGAATAAAAGCTGGAAATCTCACCATACAGTTCTCAGATATTCACCAGGCTCATCTATTGTTTAAATAAAAATTATTTTGCAGAACATTTAGCACCCTGCCAAACAAAGTTTATATATTTATATAAATATTGCTGTCCAGAGCCATATTCATGAGATGGTGATATAAATCCATGCAAATAAATAAATATTCCAGAAGGGAACTGTTCTTTTTAAAAAGTGCCATTTGAACACAAAGGTGCCTCTATTACCTTCTTGTTAAGCTCAATGTTTTCCAGAACTTTAATGGCTTGATAATAATCACCCAGCAATGAATGGAGGCGCAGCAGACCCACAAGGCTAAAATAGCCCAACATTTTATATAAAGAATGACGACCATATTCTCCAGCAACACTCTCAGGGTCACCTAAAGGGATAAAAAAAGAATGTGAAACTATATAAGTGAACTCTAAACGCAACGGTGAATAAAAATGCAAATTGCAATCTGCCAGCTTGATTCCTGATCAGAATGAAATAGCTGAAGATTCACAATCAGAATGAAAATTGCTAGACTTTCCTCATGAATAAATTACTGGTTAATTATAATTGATAATTGATCATGGTAGAGTCCACTCATTTTAAAATATTTATTTCCTTACCTCCACTGGTATACACTTCCAGTTGCCTGTTGATGTTGGATTTGTCCACTATGGAATATAACACATTAAGAACACTGTGGACATTCCAGATCTTAGGATTTAACCTCAAGAAATCAATTTCTTCCTCAGATTTCTTGGCAGTCTTGCAGCGATACTGACTGTAGGACTGAAACTTTACAAGGATATAGAGAATGCAAGAGAAAATGAAGATGGTATTATTTTCCTCCTTGGATTTTTTTTTTTTTTGACATAACCAGAATAAAAATGAAATGACTGAATAAATTACTCAAAAGCAAAAGGGAGAAAGGAAGAACAATTTATCGATGAGTATAAATGTTATGTTGTGTTATAACAAAACCAAACTATATACTAGTTTATAAATGAAAATAGTAAAGTTTCCTCAGTGCTAACCAAAAATCAAATTGCAGCCATGACAATTTGTAGGAGGAAAGACAAATCGTGAGAACACTGAATAAAATTATAACTCATCAGAAAAAAATAATTCCAAGTCACTAACTATAGGCATATTCCTATCCAAAATATCTATAGTATATGTCAAACAGAGCTGGTACTAAGCAGAGTTTAAATGCTTTGTCCAGCACACAAACCTCCATACAAATTGCAATCTTATACATCAATATAAAAATAAACCGCTCTTTCCATGCGTATATATAACTGGATATCTACAGTGTTCCAAGACCCAAGCAGAAAGATACAAACATTCCAACCATAAAGCACCTGGAGGTCTTACTGCTTTGAAAAGTGTTTTGCAAATTACTTGCACGCTTAGCATCTGATTCTAGTGATCTTTGTAGATTTTCATCATTATTAAAAAAGGCATGCGGAATAGACATAAGAGAACAATCCATTTTTATACCTGATATATAAATTCATCTATAATATCCCAGAGCCACTGATTGGGTAGTTCTAGAGGAGCTGGGCCATCTGCATCTAGAAAGGAATATTCATATAGAATATATGGAATGAATAATACAAGACAAAGAATCTATATGTTTTTATTCTCCCCGTATCCTACCAATAAAAGGATGAAGAGGAAATCCTGGACTGCTGACTGAGCAGTTCTACAGACAAGTTAGAATCTAACTTTATAGCATTATTAAACCATTCTCCATTGTGCCAAAACTGACTT
>JANHGC010003027.1:135429-147720 GCA_027560395.1 Boaedon fuliginosus | reverse complement strand
AACTGACTCTGCTTTTTATTTGTAACTATATAAGACTGCAAAACTTAAAACCAATAAAAAATTTTCATAAAAAAAAAGAAGAAAAGAGAGGTATGGGTTTGTATGTGCCGTATACAAACCCACACACCTGTACCAATCTGCCCCATACTTGACACATATCTTTGTTAGACTTGTGAAATCAGCACTGGGAGGGTCCCCAAATTCTTTGCCCCTTATTTTGGCTTAAAAAATGGGGCAAAGGGGACCCTCCAAAAATGGCAAAAAACCAGCTCAAATCTGCAATACGCATATGCGCGCACATGCGCAGTACAGTCCCTATAAACTGAGGTGCCAGACAGCAGGACACAGAGAGCCGGTGGGCAGGAGAACTATTACTATGGCTTTGAATAAAAGCCACCAAAAATGAAGAATAACAGAAGGCTTTTCTATTTTCCTTTCCAATATAGCATTATTTGTCTCATTTTATTGATTCCTATACAATTTTTTTTTCAAAATGATAGTATGTATGTCTTTACTCGTGTGGATCCCTGTCATTAATTTTAATTATGCAAATGAACAGGTATATCAATGGCCCCATACAGAAACGGCCAAGCCTCCAAGGGTTACACTAGACATTGGTTCTTAAAACCTCTATATTTATATTTAGGTTTACAACTTAATGGAACTGAGAAGATGGATAGAGGATTTATAGGAGAAATTATGATGGTGCTTAATACTCTCTTGCAAACTCTAATCCATTTTTTTTGCTCCAATAAGATCTCCACATTCTAAATTATCAGGGTAAAACCTGGTTGGGAATCCTATGCTCTTCATAATGTTCACTTCCGAGTAGTTGCCTTGAATGCATTTGGACCTATTTGCATGTCAGGATGACACACATTCACACAGAGAAAACCTGAGGTTCTCTAGAGTGGTTTGACCTGCTATGAGTCAGGCTGGCAATTCTTATGATTCATTGGACATATAGATACAGCATTCTAAGCACATGCAGGAGTAGAATATATAAATAGCTCACCAACTGCCTTAAAAGTCATATTGGATAACAGATCTCATTGTCACTTCAGCTGGGATCAAGAGAATTTATTGAAAGAACCACCGCTGTTTCAGAGTTTTTCAGCATATAAAACAAATAGGTTCCACCCAGAAACGGACAGTGCAGGTTTATCATCTTGTTGACAGGTAATTTTCTCCACTGAAACTATATCCCAGACTTACGAAGGCCCATTTTCTCTGGGTGAAATGAAGTTGTTTCACCAGTGCCTACAAGGAATAATCTGTGTGGATTTGTTCCAAAAAGGCTCAGACCAATGCTCGTAATAATATTGGTATAAGTGAAATCTTCCTTCCTGGATAAATATATATTTTGATAAGTATATGTTCTGGTACAGATAAATTGCACAATTTAAATTAAATGCTGATATTTATTAGGAAAAAATAACCTGGAATCGTTTAGAATTTCTATCTCCCCATGATAGGGAAATAGTGCTAAAAAAAATACAACACATCAACCAGGACCCCTGTGTGCATTTTACTAGACTAGCCCTCTTGGAGATTTATCCTCTGTAAATGATCTTTTGGGAGGCAAGGTTGCACTGAATATGCAATTAGGTTTTGAGTGATTAAACTGTATGCTTGGCATTCTCTCTAGAATTCCTTCCCATTGTTTTTCTTGTCTTTCCTTTTCTCTCCCTTCTCCTCTTGAAAATAATGTTCAGTGGTCAAAATGATGATGATGATGATGATGGAAGCAGAGAAAAGAAAGCATGTGGGATCACTTTACCTCAGATGAGACCAGATTCAATTTAGTTTGTAATAATTTAGCCTCTATAGAGGCCATTATGTTTTTTAGCCTTCCCAAACCTGGACATGGAGACATAGCAGACTGGCATCCCAAGGGTATCAGCTTACTGTCTGAATAGCTAGTTTATGGTTGCAACAAGACTGTAGCTCAGTAGAAGCTCTCTTATGAATTAAGCTTGTTGGTGCTTTTTGGAAAATGAAGCGATTTTTATAAGTCCTGTCCTCTCCCTGCTTAATAATAAATTTAGTCTGGATCTATAGTCCTCACATCTGATATAGTTTGACATTAACTGAAGAGAAAGTGGCCCCACCAAAATAGGCAGAAGGCCAAGAGTTTAAAATTGATGTCCACTAGTGTTGACATCAGGATGTTTTGTGTTCCAAAACTAACTAATATTGCTTTAATTCTGGATAAACAAACACTTGCCTAAATACAAAGGTTTTCTTCCAGCTTTGCCCTGTGGGCCACAAGGGTTACTTTTACTTATTGCATTATGAACTACAAACCAGGAATGCTTACCTTGAGGTCCCAAAACTACAGGAAAGCCCAAACCCAAGCTCCAGCTTTCCTCTGAAATGTATAACTAATTCATTATTTTTTAATATGTCAGAAAGAGGAATTATTTAACCCTATTAAATTAAATTAAATTAAATTGATATGAAATTTTATTTTCATCCAGGTATATACCCTTTGTGGAGTTTGCCCATTGACCAGCTATTCAGAGAATGAGGGCACTCTGCTTTCTAAATAATCAGAATAAATGCCATCCCCTTAGAGATATAGGTTTTATTAAGAATTTTAATTATAATGGTAAAAATTAATATAAGGTACTTAGAGAAAGAAAATAATAGAAAGAAAAAAGAATATAATAAAACAAAAGAAATATACAAAGAACTGACTATCAACTTTCACCACAAGAAGTATAAAGAAATTTAATAAATCTTCATCCCCCTATAAGGTTAAACAGAGTTCTCTTTATCCCCCATCCCATCCCTTATCTATAAGCAAATCCATATAACATCAGCTAAATGCCATTTCCTTTGGAGACTGAGAGACCCAGGAAGTTATGTTATGTGAGCTTAATACCGTTGACACTTATTGGTGGTAGCTACTAACATTTTCTAGGCCATACATAGAGATTTTAACTTGGGTTAAACTTGGTTTGAACTTGGGATTTCTCCATATTATGTAGTCTATATGGAGTTGCACCAGCAGTGGCTGGATCTTTTTACATGATTCACTGACATTATCATAAGTCTCAGCTGTTGTGATTAATGATGGTGCTCATTGGTGGAACCAATTGTCAAAAACAGTTCAACAATGGAACTGATTAGCAAGGGAAGTAATAAGCTCTGTTGTTAAAACGGGCTAGACAGCCATCTGCCATAAATGTTTAATATAGATTTCTTCACTGAGCAAGGAGATGGACTCAATAATCTAAAAAGCCTTTTTCTGGGTGATTCTGGTCCATACAATAATCATTTGTATTGATCATGTTTACTTATTTTGCTCTAAAATTATAAAAATTGTTTCAGTGGCAGAGCTTCGAAAACTGTCCTGGCAGAACTGTGTAAGCATTTGATAGAGGTGCTTGCTTCTCAAAGCAAGTTAGCATTAATTAGTCACCCCCTCTTTGGATCATTAAAGCAGCTGCATAACCTGGAAGTATCCTAAAATTGCTATAAAGGCTGCCCTATTGTCTCTCTCTCTCTGTGTATATTGACAATACTTCTGCTGAGACTGCAGCTGAAGCAAAGTGGCTATGCAAGCGGGCACATGCAGAGAGCCGTGAAGGACTTTTGAAGTCACCCTGTGAGTTTTCCAAATGATGCAGCTCTTTAAAGATTTCAAAGGGCAGTGCTTCAATAGTTCTAATGCATTTTATGACATACCTTCTTTGGATGCGTTGTGCTGCCCTAGTTTCTTTTTTTTCATAACTGGCAAATAATATGTAGTAGCAATTGGTTTCTGCATGAATGTGATCTTTCTTTTCCCCCTGTCCCAGTCTCTACCTCTACTCCACCCAGGCTGTAGACAATGAACTGCTAAAGAAGCAAGGGAGAACATTGGTTGCTATGTAGATCCCAAATCCTCTGTCACAGACCACAACCTTGTCCTAATCTAGTTTTGAAATAAAAACCCTTCAAAGGGGAAAGCAGGGACTTTGCCCAAAATAGTTTGCCTGTTGATAGCAGATAGTATAAGCACAAAGGTCATTGTGTCTTAAGTAACATTATTTTTAGCATGACTGTTTCTAGATCACTGGGACAGTACATAGTCTGAACATAGTAGTTTAAATTTCTTAGCACAAATTATCATATGAAATATATGTTTGATCCAATTGATGTGAATCACATTCTTGTTTCTAGAATAATTTTTTGGGGGAGGCTTTAAGAAGTCAAGGTTAGAGGTCTTATTTTGGTTACTGTATCTTTAAAGAAAAAGTCAACACTGTCCCAGTAAAGGAATGTGAATTTTGATTATATTTCATAATGAGTTTTGAAAAAGATCTGGAGCCAAATTATAGGTAACAAAAAGCTGGAGAGATAAATGACCCAAACATGAAATTAAATTGGCTTTTGTGCAATTGGTTGCATAGTGAAGCCTTGTTAATACATTTTGCCAAATGAAAGGCCATTTATCATCAGAATTTTGTTCTTAAGGGAAAAAAATCATTTCCCCTTTTTATTTTGTTCAAAATTCAGATCCTTTGTGCCAAAGGGCCAGATCCTTTGCTTCAGAATGTTGTTTTACACTCTTCTGAGAATACACTGCTTTAACTTAAATTTTGCTTGAAAGTTTAACTAGCTTTTAATATTGGTTGTTCTAACACATATCACTGTCATAATTGCTTTTAAATTGGGACAATCTTATTCCTCCTATTATTTTCTTCAACTGTCTTACTTTGTCAGGGAAGTAAAAAAAATTAGTTGCATTTTGCATTTCCATAATTTGCTTTTCTTTGCTGATGTACCATGAATTGCCCATAAGCTATTTTCATTAAGTACCCTGAGAGTACTTTCCACCTTTCTCTTTTGTTCTTACCTTCATTCTGTCTAAATCAGCTGTGGCAAATTTGCTTTATGACAACTTAACAAAACCTATGATATATCAGAAAGGGCTTCAAGTAGTCTGAAGCCTTCTAAAATCAAGAGCACCTGACACATTTGTTAAAGACCTCATTGACCTCTGACCCTAAGGTTGCTTTCATATTGATTTTGAGGGTCTTGGGCTCAATTGAATGGGGAAAGCACACCTGACAAGGAAAGCAACATTTTATAATGGGAACCGGTCAATGGGAAATGTTCCACAGCGATGGTACTTCAAGTTTTGCTGGGAAAGTTAAGCAGAAATTAAGCCAGTGAATGGAAATAGGCATACCATCTACTTTTGATAAACTTTCTGTCCAAAGGATGTCACTTCTAAGGCAATTAATCTACAAATTCTCAATTTTGCAAATTTCTATTTTTGAATGGTTAAAAAAAACAAATAGTTTTTATTCCATAAGCCTGCATGATAGAGGCAAAGTAGATCTCTTTATTTTTGAGCGCATGGACAAGCCAGAAAGTAGCACCTGGACAATTAGATAGACCTATACATGAGATCTATAATTTAAATTCTTCTTGAAGATGGAGTTTGCAGAGTGAATAATCAGATACTCCAGATATTTCTGAGTTAGTGACTCTCAATATTTCAGAGCTCATGGGGCAAATTGTGAGGCCACATCTAGCAACGCCGTGAACTTTCTTCCTCCTTCCTTTGCTTTTTTTTTCTACTTTATTTGAAGAAGCTTCTGGAAACCTCTGAATTGGTTCCAAGAAAGATAGGGTTGTGGAAGCAGTACTAGGGTACTAGAGACAGAATAATTTTGCATTATTCATTTTACATCCAATGCCCGAGCACTTTTAAGTCATGCTGTGTGCCACTGCTGGGATGTTAGGTGCTTCACTGGCTTAAAGATGGAGCAAACTGTATCCTACCATTTGACTTCTATGTGCTATGAAACATAAGTTCCACTGAAATAATTGAATGGACTTCTGGGTAAATATGCTTTGGATAAACCTGAAAGTCTTAGCATTGAGGCCTGAAGCCCTTTTCAAGTTGTCTGAAAAAAATCTTTCTTAGAGCTTCTTCAGAGTCTTTCCACTTTCATTCCGTCTTTGATATCACACTACTGAATAATGTCCTTGAGTCTGAAATTTCATTCCAGTTTTACAATAATGTTAAGGTCACTAAAAAGAGAGGGAGAGAGGGAAAGACAGAGAGATAAACTTGAAAGCAACCTTACCCTTTAAGAAAGGATTGGTCTTAATCTATTTCCAGCATACAAGAGATGAGCTCAGGATTGCTGGGACACTTTCACTGACACAAATCTACATAATCGTTTTAAAATTCTCACCATTTCTTCCGATTATTCTCTTTCTGTCACTTTAGGAAGCTCTAAAACTGATTTTCTCACTATAATCTTCCAGTATTGCTTAGCTCCCAAATCTCTAATATTTTAAGAAGATTATTTCATTTATAATTGATTGAGTGTATTTGCTAGATTGCCACTTCAAAGAAGTGTTTTAGAAAGGGGCTCAGGTAGACACAGCATGACTCGGTTGTGCCACAGCACTCTGCATCCCCACCCAACCTAAGTTTTGCATCCCCCCCCCAACATTCCTTCCATGTGCTTACTTACATTGCAAGTAGGCTGAGCAACTGAAACAGAAAACTGAGAAGCTGATTCAAAATAGCACATTGGGGTTATGAATCCTTCATATTTTAATTGTAATCCATGGGAAAGCAAACTCTCTTCCGTTCATTTTGTGAAATGTTCTTTTCACAGCACAGTTTCTCATTTAGTCTGAAGGCTTTGAACAAGGGCTTTGATGACATTTGGAGAAGGTCATTATTAAGGGAAAGTTGAATGACCTTGAGTGAAGACTGCCTGATTTTAAATGAAGATCTTTTTATTTTTGTCAGATGCACCTCTCCCTCTTGCAGACACACGTATGAAAAATACAGGAAACTCGTTGGTTTTTATTTTGCATTCATCATGAAGGTATCTTTTGAAAAAATGCTCTAAGAAATACAATCCTTGTGCCTTCTACCATGTTTTTCAAAGGTTTTAGTACAGCCTTTATTTAAGACTTACCATCTAAACATTCTAGAATGGAATATTTTTATGATCCATTACAGAGCACGGATCTCACATCCCTCTCAGTCTTTTCAGTTTTATTGAGAGAAAAATCAAGTGAGGCTAAAGAAAAATACAGAGGCAGACTTAATTCTTGACTTCTGGGGCAGAAATAGCAAAGTAAAGACAGCTCTGATGAGAGTTGAAGTCCACAGTGGATAAAAAGCTGATGAAATGCCCAGCATTTTGCAATTTCTCTCCAGACAAGAAGAGGACTTGAGATCACCCACAAATTTTACAGACAGTGGCTCTCAAGAGAAGATCATGTAACAGCAGAGACAAGAGTACACCATCTTATCCCAAGACACATTTGGCAACTCTATGGACACAATGAAGTGACTCCCTCTGTCATTAGATTGTCTTTAAAAGATGTTATGGAAAAGGAACAAGTTTTACTGGACTAAACTGAGACTGAGCTGAAGGTGAATTTTAAAATGACAGGCTACAAGAGTTATGTAGAAAAAGATGCTACACTGGATAAACAGGTTGATGTTTTCGTAATTAAAAGAGATATATAAGTAAATAAGTAACTAAAATCTGACCTGTATAACTGTCCTATATTGGATTTGCAAAATATTTGAAAAATGACCAGCCAGAAAAAATTGCTAGATGCAGATAATATATCACATGAGACACTTTTAAAGTCATACTGCCCTAATCCATAAAGTTATTATACTAAAATGACTTTTCAGAAGAGCGTTTAAAAGTAAACATTGTCATGGTTGGTCACAAAGGACTTTTCCCTCTTTATTTTACCCTCACAATGACACTTAATGAGATGAAATATGATAATTTCCATATTACATATAGATGAACGAAAATATGTTCATTACCCAAGCTATAAACTGAGTTTTCAAGTCTTCTGTTTGGTACGTGAGTCCTAAGCATTTTCAGACATGGTTCATACAGTCTTCTGTTCATATGTTGAAGTCTTTCTCATTATGTATTCTTACAGCAAGACAATTTTTGGAGTCCAACAAAGTATCAAAGTTCTCAAGTTGTCAGTGCTTGCTAGAGATGTGAATGAGACTCTAAAATGTACATTACTAACGATATAAATTCACCTAGAAGTTTGCAAGTAGCATCAAGTAGAGTGACCATGTGTCTTAGTTCATGCAGGATGGTTACTTCCTACATGAGATGCCGAAGCAGCTGTCACCTTCTTCCCATAATCCATGATGTGTGTGGAATTGTTTCCTTCTCTACAGTGCTGCCCTGGCAGTGCATCTTTTTATTGGTCAAACCTTCCAGCCAATAAATAAATATGTTTATATATCAATGAATCTCTCTCTCTCTCTCTCCTCTCTCCTCTCTCTCTCTCTCTCTCTCTCTATCTATCATCTAATTTTTCATCTATTTATCATTTCCCATCTCAAAAGTATCCTATTTTGGGTGGTAAATTATATGGTCAACCTACCACTAAAGACTCAGTAGTTTATTCTGAATATGTGTTCCTCAAGATTGATGTCTTCTAAATGAATTCTTACCACTCTTCACTTGTACTCAGAGAGCAACAGATCAAAATTCTTTCTCCCTTATTTCAGTTTTGCCTTTCTTTAGAATGTGGGTTTTGTTCAATCCATCAAAGAGATTAGTTCATACTTCTTGTCTGCTATTTTCTTCAGTCACCTAGAGAGAGCAAGAAAGAGACACAAAGGCAGAGTCGGAATGACAGACAGAAAGGTTGAGCCAGAAAGAGACAGTCTCTCTCTCTCTCTCTCTCTCTCTCTCTCTCTCTCTCTCTCTCTCTCTCTCTCTCTTTCTCTCTGTCTCTGTTTTAGACAGAAAGAGACAGAAGGAGATATTTACACTGACAGGGGAAATCCACATATCTGTGGAATGGATGGGGCTACAGCATCTGATTAATAAAGTAGGTAGGGGTTTGTTAGTAAAGCCAAGAAACTCCTTCCCATCCTAATGATAGAGGATTATCCTTCTCTCACCCTGACTCACTTATCAGCCTTGTTACTAAGGCAAAACAGAGATTGGTATTAGGTCAAAGCACATTCTAACAAACCTTCATGCTTCTTCATGAACTAGAGGAAAGCACATTAAACCAAAGGGCTTGGTGAGCCATATGATTATTTATCCACTAATGACTTCTGGTTTCCTTATAATATCAACCATCCAGTGTTGAAATTATGTAAAACTGGTCCTCTGTTTTTTTGGTACAACAATGGTTGGATGCTACAATTTGTTAGTAGGGCAATGATGAAGCAGAAGTATAAAAATGTGACATTCATTAGTTTCACTAGAAACAATAAATCTTGCAATTCGTCAGATCCAAAAAAATTAATCAAATATTGAGAGTGACACAGATCATACTTCTTATTCCTTTGAAGCACAACATCTAGTTTCCTGCCAGAAGGAGCCTATCTAAGCAGTAAAAAATATGTAAAAATATTTTATTTATGGCTTGGACACAATGCCAAAAGGAAGCTGCTGGATAGTGTAGATACTGCTATTACATTTCCAAGTAGTACTTAGGAAGAATTCTGCTGCAGAGTAATTGTCTCAAACATATTCTACTTATAATTTCCAAAGTAACAGATCCAAGGATTTCAGTGTGCAAATGGTAGAAGAGAAAAACTCTATAACACATTCACAACCTATCTTTGTTTCTCGCATTACCATAGCCAAGGCTGAATTCCAATCCAATGAATCAATCCAAGTATTATTGAGCACATATCCCACTGAATCCCTTTGAATCCCATGTCCTGTTGATTCTAACAGGATCTGAGAGTCATTGGCTTGAATTTAACTCACCATTTATATGAACCCTTGGATGCCAACATGTCAAAATTTTAATATTATCTTTCTATACAGCTTGCATTAAGTATAAATTTACTCTCTTTCTACAGGAATAATTTATATTGGTGGGAATATCTATTCTATTAATTCCCTTGATCATAAAGTACACCAAGGGAATATATTCCTTCATCTTTTATGGTCAATCAATTCAAATTTCAAGAAAAAATTAACTTGAAGTTTCTTCTTTTTCTTTCAGTTCTATAAATCTAAATAAATTACAATAGGGAAATATTATCTTTGATTTCAAGCACCTTTAAATAATATTGCCTTGCCTGTTTGCTTATAATTCTCAGGTAAACTTTAATTTTGTAAAGTGTATGAATGGAAATAAATACAGAAACTTATTCAGCTTTATATTCTCTATACTGGGGAATCCTACCTATTTACTTTCAAGAAAACCTGCAAGCATCTATGTACCAAATATATCTAAATTAAAATTATATCAAAAAAATAACATCCTAATCTTCTACATGAAAACATCCAAAATATTGGGGTAGGTATAGTATACAAAATGTTAAACCAAATTCCCAGAAACTCTGACCAATATTGCAATAGCCAGAGCTCCCTGAAATTGTAGTCCACTAGACTATTTAAGCCATCAAGATGTAATTTAAAGATAGAAAACAGAAACAAGTGTTTTAAATGATCAATTGACTGCAGAAGGAATAGGCACATTGACCTATGAAGGGAGTAAGGGAGAATTGCACGGTTCTATTCTTATACACAACAATTTCCTTGGTACATTTCTTTGTTGGAAATGTATAAGTGGCTACCTTACTCTTTCATATACTTCCAAATTATGAGAATATAATAAAGGAAGTTAAATTTAATGTCTCTAAGATAAGCATGAATCCTGGTAACTACATGGACAGACATTTGTGTGATAAATACTTTGCTTGTTTTTTCTGTACAGATATACAATTGTCTATACAGATATACAATTGTCCAAAGAATAGGAAACCACTGGCAATGATGCTTGAGATTGGTTCAAGTCTACTCAAGATTTATATGGCTCGAGAGCATTAGAGATGATAATTATTTGCAATATGACTAATAATTGTTATTTGCAATAGGACTTAAAGAGTAGATGCAGGAATATCTTCATTGGAAGTGAGATGTCAAAAGCATCAAAATGGCAGGTGTAACAAAGACACATTCAAAAGGGACAAAACTTAAATTACCTTGTCCATTCTGCCATTTCTCCTATTTATTTATTTGTTTGTTTGTTTGCTTATTACATTTTTTATGCCGCCCAACTCCTGAAGGACTCTGGGCAGCTTACAACATAGATAACAATAGCACTCAGATTTTATAATGGCTTATCAGAGCTTTACAACACTCCCCAAGCAGTTACAGAGTCAGCCTATTGCCCCCAAACAAACTGGGTCCTCATTTTACCAACCTTTAGACAGATGGAAGGCTGAGTCAACCTTGAGCCTGGTGATATTCAATCTGACAACCTGCTGAACAAGTCAGCAGAGATAGTCTGCAGTACTGCATTTAACCACTGCTCCACCAAGGCTCTTATTTTGATTTTACATACACAATAGTTCAATCAAAACAACTACCCTGATTACTATCTACCAGTAGTAAAAATGAAAACTAACCAAAATCCTTTAATACTGGTATATATTTTCATACTCTCACCCAAAAATGGTGCACAAGTACCATCTTCAAACATGCGCATTTGAAATCAGCATCCATAGAAAAAAGTAGTCATGATTAACATCTTTGCTTTAACTATTTCTTCGGCAAAGAATGACTTCCAGGGAAGATAATGTAAAAGAGATAGATGTTTTGTTAACCACCCTCTTATAGTAAAATAAGCAAAGCTTGAAAGAAACAGGAAAACAGCCTTCTTCAAATCCAATTGAGGGATTTGAAATCTCCATTAAACGCTTAATTAATTTTTTTATTAGCTTGAGAACCCATTAACCAGTCTGATTCTTCTAGCTTTATAAGAGATGGCAGCATGCTGCTTTAATTCAATTAATATTAAAAGATGTTCATTTTCAAATCCTTAGGTTGGTTTTTTTTTTTTGAGAAAAATCATTTCATTTCCTGTAAGAGGTTTAAAAAGGTAAAGTCTCCATCTAGTGAAGCATAGCTCCTGATAACTACAGGTTGATGTCCATGCAGTTTTCTTGAAGACATTGAAGAAACAGTGAGAGACCACCAAGTCATTTCAGTTGTAGGTTGGACGAATGGAAAAAGAGAGAGTTGTAAGATGGAATAGAAAAACCACTTTCTACTGTTTCTAAGAAACAGGAGTGTCCATAGATTATGATAAAAAAAAGTCAAGTTGGAGGTTCCAAGGGTAGAACCAAAGCTCTGCTTCGTTATTTAACTTTCCTGGACCAGGGGGCGCTACACACGGTTGCTCATGCCCTTATCACATCTCGGCTGCACTACTGCAATGGGCTCTACATGGGGCTGCCCTTGAAGAGCACCCGGAGACTTCAACTGGTACAGAATGCAGCCGCAAGAGTGATTAAGG
>JANHGC010003027.1:102607-113859 GCA_027560395.1 Boaedon fuliginosus | reverse complement strand
CATTGTGCACACATGCCTGGGCACATGCTCCGTCACCCCCCTTCATGCACATGTGCATGCACCCCCCCCATCCATTTTACTGCATTTAGAAGCACAGCTGAGCAATGGGAAAAGCGCAAATAGTGTCTCTTTTGCGTCTCTGGGGATCGCACATGCATGCGCAGAAGGGCGGGGGAAGTGCAGGGGGTCACACCCGCAAGCCAGGGACAGCACCTCATGATGGATACATTTGGGCAGAAAATTCAAATCCTTTCAGTTGGTCCATAAGACACTACCCTCCTCCCCCCCTCTTAGTATGAATGCACCACACAAAGTATTTTAAGTGTGCTGGGGGCTGTCTTTTTCACTGCATTCTGCAAAGTTCTGTCGGGATGGCCAGTGACTGTGCTGTTGGGTCCAATAGAGCTGGTGCCCCTGAACTAGTCTGATAGGCTCCTGCTCGGCCACTCCTGGTTGCGGTGCAAGTTGCTCAGTGTCTACTGTTTCCTGGGGTTCTGGCAGGCAGTCCTTGCTAACTGGTTCAGGAGTGCTGTCGAGCGGAATTGGGGTTAGAGTCTCTATTAATTTGGTGGCCCTGTGTTCTCTTCCTCAGCTGGTCTATGTGTCATCGGTAACACTGACCACCAGCAAATGCCACCAAATAGGGCCCAGGTCCCATAGCCCAAGTCATAACTCCTGGCACCCAGAGCAGTCCCCTACTGTAATTTTGGAGCCAGATCAAATCCCCTGGGCTGAGGTGTCTTGTTTTGTCTATTTCTGGTTCAGTCTGCTGCCTACTGGGGTCTGGCATGGTCTTATCTGGGTGCACAAAGTCTAGTATAGTAGCAAGCCTACATCCCAGCAACAACTCAGCCAGGGATTTCCCTGTGGTTCAAGAGGGAATAGTATGCTGGTGCAAAATCATGTGGTACAGTTTTGTTGACCAATCATCCTCTGCTACCCGAGTCAGTGCCTCCTTGGCTGACCATTCTCTCTGCCTGCCCATTACTGGATGGGTGAAATGGAGTAGACATTACTGGTCTGATGAAATTGTTGGTCAGAAAACTCCTGAATTCGGTCAAGGTGAAGGCTGCTTCATTCTCCAAGACTACTGTTTCAGGTAGCCCCTGCATTGCAAACAGTCTATGTAGCACCTTGATCACAGCTGCTGATGTGCTGGCTGTCAGAGATGCCACTTCCAGCCATTTCGAGAAAGAGACCACCACTACAAGGAACACCTTTCCTTGGAATGGACCTGCAAAATCTATGTGCAATCTTGACCAGGATTTTTTTGTCTGCTCCCACCAATGCACTGGAGATTTAGCCACCTCCGGCCTCGTCTCCTGGCACTGAGTGCACTGTCTTCCACCACCTGGTCCAATCCTGGCCACCACACATAGCTCCTGGCCACTGCCTTCATCCTGACCATCCCTGGGTGTCCTGCATGCAGGGTTCCCAATACTGTCTCCCTTAGATGGTCCAGGATGACCACTCTGTTCCCCCCACAAGAGACAGACTGTTCCTATAAACAGGCAACTCATGTTTGTGTGCGCCAAAAGCCTGAAACTGTTTTTCTAATGTGCCACCCAGCTACCCCCTTTCCATCCAGTGGCGGACATGGGAGATTAAGGGGTCGCATGCTGACATTTTTGAAATCTCCTTTGCTGATACTGGAGGTCCCGGAAGGTCCTCCAACATCATGATCTTCATTGTAGGAGCTGGGTCATTAGCCCAATGTTCTTCAGCATTGGGCTGCAGCAAATATTGCGCTGCAGCAAATATTGAATGTAGTCTTCCCATTCGTCGGGACGCTCCACCAGAAATGTCTTGAGAAATCCGGCAGCCTCCATACTGTGATGACTGGTTGGGTGTGTCTTCAGATGATGACAGCTCTCAGACTCCTACAATCTGGTGCCAAGGCATACTAGCCAGGGCATCCCACCTTCGACGCTAGTGTTAGATCATAGATTCAACAAATATTGGTGCAGAGACTTAACAACAAGTGATTTATTCAGCTTAGAACAAGATCGAACGGCAACTGGCTTGGCAGAACAATATGTGATCCTATATACAATTTCTGCTGGTCTCAATTGGCTGTGCACTTACAATCTGCGCTTTGACCAATCAGAGACAACCACCCTAGTGAAGCTCCCTTCTTTGCACCCTGGCCTTGTACAGAGAAAAGTCTTCACTCAGGGACAGCACCTCGTGATGGATATATTTGGGTGGCAAATTCAAATCCTTTCAGTTGGTCCTTAAGACACTACAATCTATATAACCAAACCATTAAAAAAGTTAATATTGCTGTGCCTAAAAATCAACAATTTTAAAAAAAAACAATTAAAATAGATTTGCACCAAAACAGTCTAAATATCCACCGAAACAAAATCACTTTGAGGGTCTTCCTGTATATAAGGAAGATATGGGACCAATTGTATTTCCAGAAAAGGAGGTTTCAGAAAATAGGGGCCACTATCAAGAAGCCATAATTCTGGTCCAAACCTCCTTAACAGGGAGGAAGAAATAAATGCAAAGCAGATTAATGCTGAAACCGAATCAGAAGAATCCTGAATAGAAAGGTGTTCCCTGAATCATATAAAATATAAAATAAGGCTTGGGGAGGATAATGGAAATGATCTAGTCAAATTCTTTATTCAATGTAGAAATGTATTACTCATCCAATCTCTGTTTTAATTTTTCTAATCAAGGAGACTCTCACACCTCCTCAGGCAATCTGTTCCATCATTAAGCAGTTCTTCACATTATGTCTTCATGTGTTTCCCACACTCAAAAAAAAATCTGCTTCCTTGTAATTGAAACCTTTTGCTTCTTGTCCTGCTTCTAAAACAATTCTGAACAAGGGAAATTTGTCCTCTTTTCCCTACAATCATGTCTTCTACAAGTGAAATATATAACCAGTACTTCACATGTTCCTCATAATCTGCAAGGCAAATTGTTTTCCCATTTATTTCTAATGATTTCTACTCAGAAATAAATCCTACTAAATTTAGTGTGGCCTTCAACCTGCAGTGGATAGACAAATGTCTAAAACAATGATGAATATCAGGTAACTCAGTGTAGGATTTCATTGGTATTACTTGATTTCCAGTCATGGACTTGGCTGTGTGTAAATGTGTTTGATAGCATATTCACGGAAAACACCATGCTCTGTACTATGGTATGTGCATGCCACACAGAAGAAATTAATCCCTTGATTGGAAAAATGTGATTTTCTTGCCCCAGTCCACACACATTTTGCTATATTAAATAAAAACACCCCTATTCTCTTCATGCTTCTGTGATAGAAAAGAGTTAAGTGAATCTAAATGCTGATATCAAATCACAGATATTGATTTTCTGAGCTAGTAAATGAGAATGCTTTATCTCCAATGGGAGATTGAATTCTGCGTGCCATGCTTTGTTCTATTTTCATAAAAATGCAGGCACACTAGAATTCTTTTTACCGAGGGAATCATTAAAAACGAAGAGGGTCATCTTCCAATAGCAAAACTACACAATAACAACCCCAAAGCCAAAGGAGGTTATTGGGGTTTAGGAAGATTGCAAAGTGTTTAGGAAGCCTATTGAGCAGATGCATGAAAACCTGGCCATGAATTCCAAGGATCCCACAGCAACATTTCACTTTAGAACATGCCAGAAAGAAACAGGCAGGCAGTCGACTCCATGACAAATCTTGCTAAGCTTTTTTCCCTTCATTATTTCTGCCTTTGTAACTTATATACTGTATGACAAGCTGATAGCTTTCACTAAAATACAGGGTAAATATAGTATAAATGGTAGAAAGATCCTATAAAACAATGTATATGGTTGAAGTTGATATCTTATGGTGCCTTGAACACTGTCCCATAAGCTTTAGGATTCCTGGGAATCTTCTTCTGAGATTAAAGGCAGGGCTTAGATAAGGACATCTGGAAACAGATCTCCAGACACAACACTTTCTTTTCTGCTACATCAAAGTGCTTCTTCCATATAGTGGAAAGAATGTCTGTAAGATCCAAACACACCATGGAAAATGTTGGACAAGAGCTCCCAGCTCCTCTTTCATTCACAAGACTAATTAGTCTAACTCTCAGAGTGGAAATTTAAAAAGCAAAATACAGAGCCAGGAAGGGACAGCAAAGATACCCTTGATTCTGCCCTGCTAATCTGCAGACAGTAAACCTTTAAAAGATGATGACACTAAAAGAAACAAAACTATGCATGCTTCTCAAGAAGGTAGTCCAGGAGTTCCAGGTTCTAGGTAAACCAAAGGTAAAATCCTCTCATCCTTGGCTCCTTCCTAAAACAGTGTCCCAGGTGAGATCGCCACCAGAAGAGAGGAAGTTACAGCAAGCAGAATGTCCTAATAAGTTAAGATGATGGACCACACATGTCCAATGTGTCCAAGCAAATGCCATAAGACAATGTTTCTCAGCCTTGATAACTTTAACATATGTGGACTTCAACTTCCAGAATTCCCCAGTCAGCCATGCTGGCTGGAAAATTCTGGAAGTTGAAGCCCATGTATCTTAAAGTTCTTAAAGTTGAGAAATACTACTTGTGTTATATCTAACACAAGGACCTACTTGTGTTATATCTAATGCAAGAACTGGCACAATTGTATCATCACCAGGGGTGGGTTTCTCCCGGTTCGCTGGTTACCCGCTTCGTGGGCACGCTTTCCAAATGTCTGTCAAAAGCGCGCTGCGCGCGATCGATTCAGAAATTTCGGTGCGGTTCTGCAAGCACTCTGACAGAACAGCTGCGCGGTGGATGGTTTGTTTTATGCTCACTTCTCATCCAACTGTCCAGAAGGTTCAGAAATGACTATTTCCTTATGGACACCCATGGGTGATTGCTAAAACTTGGTTCTTATTTTTGTAAAGCATTGTTTTATAAATTGTTATTATATTCTTATAATAAACTTTGTTATAATTTTACAAATTATAAATAATTTTGCCTTGAAAATGCTGGGAAACATCTACCAACAGAAGGCTAGAGCTGTATCAGAAATGCAATGGTTGTTTCATGATTTCCATTATTTCCACACAGCTAAACTTGACCTTCTTTCTCCTGGAGGTTGTTACACTAATCTATTTGTACCATGAGAATCATCTTCAGTATTATTTTACCTTGCCAAACACTGCTGTTAAAGAGTCAAGAGCTAATCCTAGAACTCTCCTTTCAACTTCTAGGCCATTTCTAGAGGAGAAATATGAATCAGTACAAGATTTAGGGAGCCATGGGAATTGGGCTCCCTAAATAGAGTCAAAGATTCAAAGATCTTAGATCTGACTGAACTCATTTCCAAATCATTCAGTCTAATAGGGCTAAAAATGTAAAATAAGCTAATCTACTTAAAAAACGAGTGTGAACGTGCAAATATGTATGTGCCCAAACACATTTTACATTGGAATGGCAATTAGCAGAATACATAATTCCCAGGAATTATGGGTCAAAAGCAAAATCTTTCCTCTTTGCCTGCTCCATTGAGATTTTAAGGAAAAAAAGATCAAATAGGTGATACTGTGCTTTCACCTTTAGGTACAGTATGTAGTAAAAATGAAATTAACTCTAAATATGGTAGCATTCCAAGGTTTTAAATTAAAGTAGTGTAAATAGGATGGGATACAATATTTTAAAAGAACAGCCTGTCTGGACTGCTTCCCTACGGTATCCCAAAACAACATTTATAACTCCAGAAGATAGCTGATATTGACTAAAGCATCAACCTGTGATTTGGCTTTCGGCTAAATGTGCTGTTTGCTTGAGGCAGGCATAAAACAGCACATTATTGGTTTGTTATCAATTTAGGACTGAGCTATTGATCCATAGTCCATTGGAAAATTATCAGCCTAGAGATTCTTATTCCAATTTGTTGTAATGTACATGTTGTGTTCTTTAATACATGGATGAATATCTACCCCCCGTTGCCATTTAGGATTTAATTTCCACAGGGAGCCATTTTGTATGGCCAAGTTGCCATGCTGAAAATGTGACTGGGCTCTCCCACTCTGTATTGGATGATGAGACAATAAAGGCACGTTAACTCGGGAACAACAAAAAATCATAATACAGTGACCTAGCTTTCAAACTTATGGGAAAAGAAAAAAAGGGTATAGTACACTTCAACATTAAATTATTATTTTTCTTTTCTGTTTATGGGACAAAGAAAGACAAGATGCTTTATAGCAAGCATTATGGGCACAGCATTTATTACTTTTTTAAAAAGTGTATTCACCTAAACATTCAATTTAACTTTGCATCAATCTGACTCCATTACATTTTAGTATGATTAAACCAAGATGAGCTAAAGATTACAATCATACATTTTGTCTGTTTGTTCTATCAAGAACAGTGTTTTACAGCCTTAGCAGTTTTAAGATACATGAACTTCAATTCCCATAATTCCCTAGCCATCATTTGCACATATGTTAAGGTTACTAAGATTGAGAAACATTGATCAAAAGTATAGAAGATCAGAGATCCAGATTTTGTCCACAAAAATTTTGTTTAGGCAACCTCCCACCAAATGGTGATTTTAGGTGAACTGACCTGCAATTCTTACTATACTTACTGTCTGTCTGCATTTACTATTTTTAAGGGTAGTAAGAAATGGCAAGCTCAATGGGATTGTGTTTTGCTAGAGAAAAGATCCCTAAAACATGCCATTGGATCTTCAGAAATCACACACATAACTCAAATATCCCTGCTACTGACAAGGAGGGACAAATTTTATTTTGGCACCAGCGGGACACTCTTCACTCTTCTTAATAGAAAATATGGTCCTTCCTGAGCATTCCCACTGACTAAAAACAAGAAGTCAGATAGTTCAAAATGCTTTAAATTAGGAGTCCCCAACCCCCAATCCATAGACCGGCACTGGGCATGCCAGAAACCAGGCTGCGCAAACAAGTGATGCCCCATCTGCGGGATGCAGGCAGCCTACAAAAACAGGCCACTCCGCTCCATGGAAAAACCATTCTCCTTAGAACCAGTCCGTAGTGCCCAAAAGGTTGAGGGCTGCTGCTTTAATCAATGCTACATTTTAAAAAAACGTGTGACCCCAGAAATGGGCCTGGCTCATCCTCCAACTTACTATCACAAAATGTTGTTGTTAGTTGCAAGTTGTGTCCAACCCATTGTGACCCCATGGACAACGTTCCTCCAGGACTTCTTTTTTTCTACCATTCCCCAGAGTCCATTTAAACTTGCACCGACTGCTTCAGTGACTCCATCCAGCCACCTCATTCTCTCTCGTCCCCTTCTTCTTTTGCCCTCAATCGGTCCCAGCATTAGGCTCTTCTCCAGTGAGTCCTTCCTTCTCATGAGGTGGCCAAAGTATTTGGGTTTCAACTATCACAAAATATTTAGCCCAAATTGTAAAAGAATTGGAAAAGATTGCAAATCTCTGTTTAGTAGAAATAGAAACTCAGTGTCTTAAATGAAATCTCTCTGCCCTGTAGCATCTCCCTGCCAAAGTACTGCAACCAGAAAAAAACAGCAACTACATACACTTCTAAAATCATCCTCCTTAGTCAAACAGTAAATAAATATCATAACTAAAACAAAACATATGCTATTTTGATAGCACTGAACCGGTCACTAACTCTGTTATAGAAAGTTTCAAAGTTTCAAAACCAAGCAGCAGCTAGAAATTAACAAGGTGAATACTATAAGCCAGCACAGGTTTATTAAAAGCAGGCCCTGCCAAACAAATCTTATTGCCTTCTTTGATAAAGTAACAAAAATAGTGGACCAAGGAAATGTTGTAGATAAAGTATATTTCCCCTTGACCGGGGAAATGAGGCAGGGTATAAATCTAAATAAATAAAATAAATGAATAATAGACTTCAGTAAAGCATTTGATAAAATAGAATAGACCACAGCATAGATCCACAAGATGTGGAATAGACAGGACCACCACCAGATGGAGTTGAGATTGGCTGACAAACTGAACTCCCCATGTAGTCCTCAATGAAACTACTGTACATCTACATAGAGGGAAGCATGCAATGAGGAATTTCAAGATTCTTTCTTGAGTTAGTGCTCTTCAATATCTTCATAAATGATCTAGATAAGAGAATTGATGGGGTACTCATCAAACCTGCATATAACACAAAGCTGGGAAGAACTGCTGGCATTTTGGAAGATAGACTCAAGATTCAGAAGGATCTCTTGACCGACTTGAGGAATGGGTCCTTTCCAATAAGATGCAGTTCAGTGGTGTCAAAAGTAAGGTCCTTACTTAGGCAGGAAAAACCAGATGCACAAGTATAGAATAGGCAGTACCTGGCTCAACTGTGAGAGGGATTTAGGTGTTCTAATGGACCACCACTTAAATATGAAGTGTGTTGCAGTTGCCAAAAAATCCAATGCAGTCCTAGGCTGCATCAATAGAAGGATAGCATTAAGATCATGGGAAGTGATCAGTGATGATATTCTAATGGGTTCGCATAATTGCTAGATTGCGCCCAACTGGAAAGAATATCAGCGCTGACCCCGTCCACCCGCCCCATTCCAGCAGCACCAGGTGAGCAAGGTATACTCTGAGGTGGCACGTGGACTCTGCGATCGTGCAGCCAATTACAACACACCGCCTACAGACAATGGGGGGGTGGATTCGGTGGCGCATGGCTTGGTGGCCAGTTTTAACTGGCTGCAAGATCGCAGAGTCTACGTGCCGCTTCAGAGCATACCTTGCTCACCTGGTGCTGCTGGAATGGGGCAGATGGACGGAGTCAGAGCTGATATTCTTTCCAGTTGAGCACAATCTAGCAATTATGTGAACCGGTTAGAATATCATCACTGGAAGTGATAGTACTGCTCTGTACTGTATAAGCGAAGCCACAGATGGAATCTGCATCCAGCTCTGGTCAACATAATACACAAAAGATGTGAGGTCCTAGAAAGATTGCAGAAAAGAGCAACAAAGATGATAAGTGTTTAGTCTGGAGGCTAAATTGTATAATGAATATCTAAGGTGACTAAATATATTTAACCTAAGAGGAAGCTTAGAGGAGATTTGATAGTAGTCTTCCAATACTCAAAAGGCAGTCATAAGGAAGAGAGGATTGATTTAGTCTCCAGAGTACCTGGAGGTAGGACAAGACGCAATGGGTGGAAGCTCATCAGAGGGAGATCCAACCTGGAAAGAAGGAGGAATTTCCTGACATTGAGAACAATTATTCAATGGAACAACATTATTTAATGGAACAGTCTGTCTCATAGATTTGTGGGTGCTCCATCACTGGAAGTTTTCAAGACAAGATTGGACACCATTTGCCCAGGATGATATAAGAATAGGGAGTTGTCCTAGAAGACATTCCAGCTGTATGATTCTATAATTCTGTGTGGCATTATTCCTGTCAGGATTACCTTGAGGTCTGGACCTTGGAAATAACTGCCAGCCAGGGGAGTTAATCAAATTGTCTTTATTTGCAACATATGAAGTAAACCAATATATGGACTTTTCCTCATGAGAGACTACATCCTTTGGAAGTTTGGACTCACCCAGAGGCAGGCACAAAGTGACTAGAAAACTAGACCAAAGTTTATTTATTTATTAGATTTATACCCCGCCTCTCTTCACCCCAAGGGGGGAACTCGAGGCGGCACATATGGCTCGTTTGTGCTCTTATATAGCAGGTGCCCCCTGCTGGTGCCCAGTTGCAGCACTGCACATGTGCTCCCATCTAGAGGCACATCTGGGGGCAGAGCCAAAGGAGCAGATTTTTATGTGACAATTCCCTTTTCTTGCTCTCTTTCACACCTTAAAAGTGTTACTAGAGATGTTTACATACGGTTAAAGACCGACCTTAAAAAATACAAAATCAGAGAGTGCAAACAATTTTTTATGTAGATAAAATGCCCTGATGTTTATGTTGAGGCAATAATTCTTTCCTGTTTCCTCTATTTTAACTCCTCTTCAACGTATTTACATTATACATCTCAACTAATTTCTATTCCCTGGCAGGCATCTCCACATCTTCATCTGGGTTGAAAAGAGAGATATTGGACAACTAATCTGTTATCTATCATCCCAGTGAGGCTCTGTTGTGATTTCCTAGGATCAGGTAATAAGAAAGCTAAAGCCCTGAAGACAACAAATTTAAAAACAAGAAAAGATTTACTTAGGACACCTAATTAGGAATCCTAATCAGAAGCCATCAAGAGCTCTAATTAGCAAGGTTTGTTCAAACTCATTGCTTTCTTCTTAACTGGCCACAGGACATCCAAGTAGTTTTAAATTATGTATCACAGGCTCCTAATCAGTATATTGAGCGTCATAAATTGTTAAAAGGAGCTAATAGCTTGCGTTCCTTGATAGAAAGCGCTGATACTGGAGGCAGGGAACTCATCAAAGAGAGAGCCTCGTTAGGCAGCGTGGGGAAAGGGAGGCTGTGCTTCAGTGTCTCATTTTGTTTTAGTAATTAGCCTTTACTGGATTATCCGATCCAAATCTTTATTCAGTTTACTCTGTCAAATCTCGTTTGCATTTTAAATGGGAAACTGACAAGGGGAGCAATTTATCTCCTGACTAGGTTAAACACGTTCAACTTGGTAGGGAGCATCTGATGAGCTTATGAGAGAATAGAGCACCAGTCCATCATAATAGTATCTTCTGAACTACTCTTGCACTTGTGTCACAGGTAAGAAATCTGAAACAAGTGGACAAGAAGGTAATGACTTGAGATTAGGGCCTTTGGCTCTGGGGTGCTATGTTTCTGGAATAATTTTCAACAGGAATACATGACGCCCACATTTGAGGACCACAGGAAAGTTCCTTTGATGGCTTCTGTCTGTCTATAAGAGGAAGTGTGTTGGAAGTTAAAATGCTGCTTCTTTTTTTCAACAGAGGATCCACATCAGCATTAAAACTCCAGTAATTTTCAATGTTTGAGTCTGAGGAGGTCAAACCGCCATCACTTTTAATATGGTTCACATACATCCAAGCCAGTGTTTCTCAGCCTTATCAACTTTAAGATGTTTGAACTTCAAGCATGTAGGGGAATCCTGGGAGTTGAAGTCCATACATCTTAAAAGTGCTGTAACTGCGAGACGCTGATCCAAACCATTATTAGTTGCTTTTTCTGTTCTTGTGGATGTTCTCTCTTGGTTTGCTCCTTTCTTTTTTTGAACAGGAAAGTTATAATGGTTTGCCTGTTTTATTTACTTATTTATTTATTTACTTACCGATTTATTTATTTATTTATTTATTTATTTATTTATTTATTTATTTATTTATTTATTTATTTATTTATTTATTTATT
>JANHGC010003027.1:83059-98611 GCA_027560395.1 Boaedon fuliginosus | reverse complement strand
CAGAGGGTAAGGGATCTGCATGGCAAGTTTGGGGAAGATTGGTGCAGGCACAGAAGAGCCTATTGAAGACATACCCACAAACAAACCCACCCATAGCTCTGTTTTATATATATAGATTCCCATCTTTATAAAAATACAAAGGCATGATATAAATAAAGTAAAATAAAAATGAAATAAAATAAAATAGAAGGACATTTCTGATCTGGAAGAGTTCTTATGGATTTTTTTGGAACAGGAAACAAAAAAGGTGGAAGAACAGAGGAAGACTAGAGCCAGAAGAGTTTTGGAAGGAAGACAGGGAGGGTATTCAAAAGCATGAAGAGAAAGACACTCGGGTGTTACAATGAACATTTGGAAGCTATTTCTTCGGGCAAAGCAAGTGTTACAAAGTGCTGATTGAAAGGTTGTCCAAATTTATGCTCCTGCTATATTCACTGTTGTCTTATTTTGAAACTGTAAACAACATAAGTATTGATTTTGCATTCAATTTACAGAAAGATGTCATGTTTAACTTTGTACCATGCAGCAATTGTGTCAGCACCTGTTCACTCAGCGATTCACTGAAACATAAAATTTGACCAAGGTTGCCTAAACCTTTGCATGCCACTGTGTATTAAGATTATTTAAATAAAATTATTATAATTAAATCTAATATGTTTAATAACAATTTATTTGTCACATTAAAATTACAATACAGTTCACTTGCAACTTTTTCAGGGTTTTGGGTTGTATACCATGATCATTCAAATTAAACTGTTTAAAGAAACAAATCAATAGGACTGTTTCATGGGGGGTTTGCCAGGAATAAATTCCCTCCAGCTCTGCCCCCATTCCTGCCTCTGGGTGGCACTGCACATGTACTGTAACATAACACCTTGTAATATATGTACTTGACCCAGTGGGGGAGACGTAACCCACTGCATATATAAAGGGGCGCAAGCTCCTCCCAAACACATTACTTACCTACCTACCTACCTGTGAGCCTCTGCTAAGGTATCTTCCCTTCTCCCTTTTAATAAATTATTTTATGTTCAGCCAGCTTGTTATGTAGCCTTGATTCCTGATCCTAGCCTCAAACGCGACAAGTGGTAGCATGAAGGCGGCTAAGAACCTGAGCTACAAAGCAAAGCTGAACACTAGATGTCTTTGAGCCAACAACCAGGCTCAAAGAACATTTGGACCCGCAGGTCTCCCATAATGACCCGAGATAATCGACAGAGGGAGGCTGCCAAGGATTCTGCCAATGTGGATGAAGGAAGCTGCACATCAGATCAGGATGACCAAGGCGACACCAGCTCAGAAGACAAGCAGCAACCTGGAGCATCAGTGAACATTGAGGCCATGGTGAGCCAGGACCAAGATGTGGCAGAATCCGAGGTTTTGGTCACGGATGCTGCTGCAGCCAAAATCAGCAACATGACCGAAATCGAGATGAGGGAGCTCCTAAAGGTGCTCATGGTTGCACAGGCAGCCCATGGTGAGTCTGCACAACATGGGCAGGAGTCCTCATCAAAGGTGGGATCAGAGAAGAAGGCTGAAAAGAGCGAGAAGCGGTGGTGGCAAAGGAAAAGCCTGAAAGTCAAGCAGCAAGAGCAAAACTGCCATCATCGCAAGCCATGAAATCAAAACTATCATCATTGCCATCGATCCAACTTATGACTGCATCCGATGAAAACTCCATGAGTGGTGCGGATTCAACCAGCGAAAGTGATTAGGACCCCAAAGATGGCAGCGAGGGGGGAAGACGTCAACCCTCAATGCACCAGCAATGAGATGATAGCTGCCTTTCTGCCAAAATCAAAAAGCCCATGAAGAAAGGCCAAGAAGAAGTCCAAACATGGCCGCCAGAGAGGATCTGGTACCAAAGATGATGACAGGAGCACTTCCTGTGCCAAGATGGAGGCATCCAAGGACACCATGCTGGACTCTAACTAGGGGTCATCCGGGACTGGAACAAGACACCATAGGTCACAGTGGGACAGGGATGACATCTGGGATGACCACCGCAAAAAGCCCACCCAAAAGTCAAGCCCGGATCCCGAAGCGGAGGCCCAACACCAAAGATCGGTCTCCCACAGCAGCAAACACGACAAAAGGAAGAAAGCTGACAGAAAGAAAAAGAAAAAAATGAGCAGTGACCACTCTCAGGAAGCCACCGGAGAGCAAAGCAAGCAAGCAGAGTGCCCCCCCTTGGAGCAGGCACTCCGTGCAGCCATGGGGGTGTTCCAGAAGACCATCCAGGCCTAGCAGCCGAAAGCCGCCAGCTCTGGGGATGATAACAAGCAGACCCAATGCCAGCAACGAAAGAGCCCAGGCCAGGATGACTGCTCCACCCCCAGGGGCCCACAGAAGCACTCACCCAGCAGCAACAGCAGCAGCTCCAGCAATGAATCCGGAGGGTCCAGTTGAAGACGCTGCCGCAGTGGTCCCAACAGCAGCTCTAGCGACAGTGTGGCTGTAGTGACAGTGGTTCCTGAAGCAGCTCCCATGGTGGCTCCAGCCAACAAAGGCATCCCTCAGTGAGTTCTCTCTTCTTTTGGATCTTCTAGGGGCTCTTCCGCCTACCCCAGGTCCAGGGGGAAAGCCCAGGCCCAAGTCCGAAGGCCCAAGGCCTTCCCGGGAGGGAGCTCTCCAGGAGAGGTGTTGCCTCTCTGAGAGCCAGCTGGAACTGAGTTCCACACACGCGCAATCGCTTCAACAACCTGAGCATGCGCAATTGCCTACCTCTCAAAATCAGCTGGGGAAGGTTTTGCAGAAAGTTAAAAAACCAGCATCCCAAGGCCTTTTCATTTATTTATTTTATTCATTTAATTTAGTTTGTATGCTGCCCAATCCCATAGGACTCAGGGAGGCTTTTAGCTTGTTGAAAGAAGAAAATGATTTTAAAATAGAGAAAACATTGAGAAAAATCCTGAAAAATCATATAATTATTCCTAGCAAGTTTAAAATGCTGGGGTATGGTGAGGGAAACTATGCTGACTGGAAAAAGGCTTTTAGGATTATTTTTATTAAAGAAGGCTGTGAGTCCCTGATTGAAAAGCCCCCTGCACAGCCCTGGAATGTGAACACTGACGTTATGCACAAGAGAGCTTTTGGGGTGTTCCTGCAAACTGTAGATCCTGGTGTGCTGGCTAGCATACCTGATGGCCTGACCTTGCATCAAGTGTGGAAAAAGTTGGAATCACAGTTCCAGAGTGAGAACACAGGCATAACCACCCGGTTGAACATAGATTTTTATAACACTAAGTTACATCTGGGGGTTGATATGGGGGAACATCTGGTTAATATTAAGGCTATATTAAGATATTAAGGAATTGGGACAGTTGAGGTACCTGGGCTCGGGGAACTCAAGGGCGTATTGCACGTCCCTTCTATCCCAAACAATTTGATGAGCGTGATGCACTTATGTGATGACTGGAGAATAGAAGTGCTCTTCAGATACAATGGGGGAAATATATTTAAACGTGGCAAGATTGTTGGGAAAATGAGGAGACAGGGCAATCTGCCATACCTGATTCCCAATGGAGAAGAGTCCAAAGGTGCTGTCACCCAGGGCTGAGAGCAGCACAGGTGCTGGGACCACCGCCAAATCCTATGCTAGCATAGTGAAAGGTGCTGAGGTGCCTAAGGTTGTAACTACCCCCAAAGTTGTGAGCAAACCCAAAGCTCTAAAGGTTAAGAAGGGGAATAAGTGCTCAGAAAAGAAAAACAACATTGAACCAGGTATTGAAACTGTGACTAATGAAAATGTAACTATTGATGTTGATGTAAATGCAAGTGCTCAAAGCAATGTAAAGGTAATTGGTACCTTAGATGAGGAGTCCGGGGATATTGAATGCATTATTCCTGTGGAAGCTGTGAATTCTGATGAGGTGATAGCTGCCCAGTGCTGGGAGGTGATTGCCCCTGTAAAAGAAAAGAAAAGGAAGAAGAAGAAGGGGTCAAAGGGCAAGGGAGCTAGTCAACCTACACCTGTCAGTCAGCCACCAGCAGAAGCAGGTAGTGCTCCTGTGAGTGAGGCACATACACACACAGAGGTCAGAAGGGGTCAGCCCATTGAGATAGGCAAGCCCCTACATGACAGGTGCACCCATCTTTTGCACAGGAAGTTAGCACATGTTAGCTTCAAAGCAATCAAGGAAATGCCTGTGTGTACTGAGGGCCTCGACATTAGGAACTGCAAGGTCTTCTTGGATTGTTCTGTTTGCGGCCAGGCCAAATCTAAGGTGGCTCCCACACCTCAAGCATCCACCAGGAAAGCAGAGAGACCGTACCAGCTCATCCACACCGATGTGGTCGGTCCGTTTCCGGAATCCGTGGGAGGGAAGCATTTCTTTCTCACGGTAGTGGACGATTTCTCCCATTTCGGCCACGTCTTCACGATGAGGGATAAGATGGAGGTACTGGAGAAACTGCAACATCTACAGGCCCTGGTGGAAAACCACCATGGTGTGAAGATCTCCCAAATAGTCAGACAGAGGCAGTGAGTATATCTCCAGGCAGTTCGTGAGTTGGACCAACAAGATGGGGATCAAGCATTCACCTCCCCTCCATTCACCCCTCAGGCGAATGGGGTGGCAGAACGCAGGAACGGTGTCCTGCAGACCATGATGAATAGCCTGCTGGCTGACGCCAACCTGGGTCATGAGTATTGGGGTGAGGCCATAGTGTTCACCAACTACACCTTGAACAGGGTGTGGAGCAGTGTGATTGGCCAAATCCCATATGGACTATTATATGGGAGGAAACCCTCTCTGGCGCATCTGCGCATTTTTGGGTCGAAGGCATGGGTGCACATCCCAAAGGCCCAAAGAAGAAAGGGTGATCCCATCTCCAGGGAGCTGACTTTTGTGGGCTACGTGTGGGGAACCAAAGGTTACCAGTTCCTGGATGAGAGGGCCAGGGTTGTCATCTCTAATTCAGCGGTCTTCTCTGAGGGTGCAGACTGGTCCAGGATTCATTCCAACGACCTGGGTGTCTACACATCCGGTAACTCCTCGGCAGAACCAGCACAGCCCGCATCCACCAACCAGCAGCAGTCGCAACAGAAGAGTCCTGCAACTCCACTGCCTACTCCTGCCAAGAAACCAAAGAAAAAAGGTGAGAAGAAAGCATCACAACCCTCTGCACCTGCTGTGGAGGTGCCAACCCAGGTACCCGGGCCTTCATCAGAGGTGACAGCAGCACCAGAGAGGCCAGGTCTGCCAGCATCCAGAGCTGGGGACAAGGGCCATGGTGATTGGGAGGTCGTTAGGAGGTCCAATCGCTCCACCAAAGGAGTCCCTCCTAAAAGGCTAGCTGAGGAAGATTACATAGCCGTGATCTGTTCGGTCACTGAGGCCCCTCGCACTTACAATGACGTTCTAAGTCTCCCTGACGAAGAACAGAGGCGGTGGAGGGAGGCTATGGAGAGTGAAATGGCTAGCCTCAGAAAGCTGCAGGTCTTTACGCCACAGCCCTTACCAAAAGGCAGTAAGACCATTGGAACATGTTGGATGTACAAGCTCAAACAATTGGCGAATAACAAGAGTTTGTACAAGGCTAGATTAGTGGCCCAAAGATACTCACAGAAATATTTACAGGATACTGTGAGACCTATAGCCCAACTGTGTGAGCGGAGAGTGTGAAAGCTGCCCTAGTCACTGCAGTGGCCAGAGGTGAGGTGGTTTATCAATACGATGTCCAAACTGCCTACCTCCATGCAAACCTGGACTATAACCTCTATGTAGGTGCACACCTGGGTTCGAGGACTCAGAGGGCCGTACCTGGTTGCTTAAGAAAAGCCTTTATGGTTTAAAGCAATCGGGGAAGCAGTGGTATGACTGCCTGGCTGATGCCCTGAAGAAAATGGGCTATAGGACATCTCTTGTGGATCACTGTGTGTTCTTAAAACACTTGCAAGATGGGCTAGAGAAGGTATTGGTTTACATTGATGACCTTCTCTATATAGGCCCAAACCAGGACAACAGCAGCAGGTTTGCACAGACTTTGGGGGGCAAATTTACCCTCAAGTCTCTTGGTAAGGTAGATAGATACATGGGAGTCCAAATCTCCAGAACCGAGCGGGGTTTTGCACTGAGCCAGGAGGAGAAAATCAAGGAGCTCATACAGAAGTGCAAAATGTCTGACGCTAAACCAGTCAGCACCCCAATGCAGACAGATTTCTGGGGGCTCACTCATGAACCGAGCCCCGCCTTTGAGGACAATACCATGTATAGGTCTGTGGTAGGGTCCCTGCTCTACATCAGTAACTGGAGCAGGCCTGACATCGCTCTTGCAGTGAACTTGCTGGTGCGCCACGTGGAGACTCCCAAGCTGTTCCACTCGCAGGCAGCGAAAAGGGTTTTGAGATACCTAGGTAGTACTGCTGGTGCTACTTTACTGCTCGAGCCTACCACCAGGGATGTGCCCTCCCTATCTGCATGCGCTGATGCAGATTGGGCACAAGACCCAAAGATCAGGAGGAGCACGTCCGGCTTCCTCATAGTCCTCAGTGGTGCCCCCATCCATTGGCACATGGGGCAACAGAAATTCACCTCCTACTCATCGGCTGAATCTGAGTATGCCTGTCACAGCGACGCGGCTAACAACCTCCAGTGGTCCGATGCTTTGGTCAGCTATTTGTGGGAGCCACCAAACTTGCCCCTCCAAGTCATGGAGGACAACACCGGTGCAATAGGCATCTCCAAGGTGATTTCTGACAACCTGCTGAATAAGTCAGCAGAGACTGCAGTGCTGCATTTAAGCACTGCGCCACCGAGGCTCCATAACTATGGTATGGGGAGTCCTTGATTAATAACTAGTTGCTTAGCAACCATTCAATGTTATGATGGACTTCCCTAAGCTACTTATGATCTGGTTCCAGAGTTCTGATCACACACACACATGTTTGGGCACTTGGCAACTGGCTCATTTTTATAGCTGTTGGGAGCATCCTGTGGTTGTGTGATCATGATTTTTGGGGGGTTATTTTTGCCAGTTTCTGGCATTTACTTCTTGTTTCCAGCAAAAAAAAACCTATTGAAGAAAACGATTTAGTTAACAACCGCAGTGTTTGTAAAAAAAAAAAAAGATCATAAAATTGGGCAGTCGCAAGGTTTTCTGCTTAACAACTGTCACAACTTATGACCATAATTCCAGGCTCAATTACTGTTGTGAATTAAGGACTACCTACAAACAGATCTAACATAATTCCCACCAAATTGCAATAGATTGGTTCTCACAGAAAAGTCTTGTTTATTGCTACCAGGTTTTATGGTTCTTCAGGCAGCTTGTAAACCTTTTCGAAGAGATAATTTCCAAATCAATTTGAATTAATTAACTGAGAGATGATGCAGAGAAGTGTCAATTTAAACATATAATTATCAAACTGGAAGTCAAATTTGTGATGGTTGCTAAAAGTCCATCTCCGAGTCAGCGGGGTCATGATGAGATTGTTAATAAGCTCAGATGGTGGCCGATACATCGAGAGAATAAATTTCTTACACCTGACAGGTCAAGCTGAAATGAGACACCGAGAGGAATAAACAGATTTATAAGCAGAATGAAGGGAAAATGAGCAATTTATCTTGCTGAGCTCTGCAGTGAACAGAGGAGAAAAGTATCTGAAGGTGAACTTCAGCCCATGATGGAAGACAGAAGAACATCAGCAATAGAGAAAACACCATATAATTAAAAAAACCCAAAGCCATCATCAGGAAAGTCTTCGATAGATAATTATTTGGTTTTTGTTTAGAAAGATACAATAATGTTAGAAAGCTATGCTATCCTTAGAAATCTGGGAGCTGTTATGTCAATACCTTTGGAGAATACCAGGTTGACAAGAGTGGAAGTGTGATCGTCATGAAAAGCCAAAAGTGATATATGATTTTGAAGTGCTATTTTAGGGTGTATTCCCAACAATTCAAAGATATTGAAGCCTTCCTTAAAGGCTGCCTGACAAATAAACTTCTTAATATTCCACTGTCACACGAGTGGTAAAAGATTGTCTAAGCATATTGTAGGTGTTTTTCATTCTATGTTTTGATGCGTAGCCTAAAGATGAATGAGTAGGCAGAATCTCTATATTGTTTTTATTTTCTCTTAAAGCCCATGTAGTAAAAATTACCCAAATTGTTAATAGCATCTTCTATTGCTGTTTATTCGGGATGGAAATTACTGAAGATGAGAGGTAGTTTATGGAATTGAAAGCTGGCCGGCCAAAAGAATAATCCTCAAGCTTATTTTGCCCCATTAAAAATGACTCACGCTTACTTATAAGCTGCGAAGTGTAGCTTCAGGGCTGTGTGCTTCCAATTTTCTGCAGCAATAACATGTTTAATATCTACATTAAATTGCTTGAGATTGAGGTCACCTGTCACTTCAGGGTTTGGTATGATCAGTATGCAGGTGACATCCAATTGTACATCTCAACACCAGGCTGTGTAAGTGATTCTGTCAACCTGCTGCTGACTCAGAATTGGGAGACTGTTTGGGTTTGAATGGGGAGGAACAAACTGACTCAACCTAAAAAGATTAAATAGTTCTGACTGTTTGGGCCCCCACATTTGGACTTTTTAAAGCTTTGGCTTCAGATTAGGTTGTTCTTCTCCATTTAAGACTAATTTACAACTTGGGGGTGGGAGTTCTCCTGGGCTTGCAGCAGGCTATGACAATTCATCACAGCCAACTCACTACGGCCAATTTGACACAGCCAACTTGCCATGGCCAATTCACTGTGGGACAATTCACTACAGGACTAGAGTTACACTAATATCAAATAAATAATGGAATAGAATCAATAAAGGATGCAAAAGGAGGGACAGAATGAAATGTGAATGGCACAATTAAAATATTTTTACACTTATTTTAAATAATTGAATAGAATTGTTAAATTGTCCCGCAGCAAGTTGTCCTACAGCGAGTTGGGTGTGGTGAGTTGTCCTATGCCAGCTTGCAGCTACTGTTTGAAGGGCAGGTGGCGGCTGTGTCCAGGATCTCCTTGGACAACTTCATCTTGTGCGCTGGTTGTATCCTTTTTTTTTGTTTCAAATTTTTTTATTATTTTCCAACAAAATAGAAATTATTTAAAATATGCATCATTTCTCCATTTGTGGTGTTATGGGTTACAAATCCTAATATGTTTCACATCATTTTTATAAACTTAATTGGTATATCTAAATTTAATCAGATACATTTATACAATTTTAATTTAAAAAGTCTAAATTTTATCACTAAACTTTAAAAACCATAATTAATCCATTTCTTTATTTTTATAAATCCTCCCCCCACCTTCTTGAAATCCCCACCCTTTTTTTCCCCTTTATAGTTATAACCCCTACTAGGATAATACATATTCCCATCTAAATTCATATTGTATAAAAAAAACAAGAAAAAGAAATCCTTATCAAAAAAAAATTCCCTTTAAAAACATCTCTCAATAAAAAATATCCTTGTATTTCACCCCCCAACTTTTTATACCAAATCTCTCTACCCCTCGTCCCTTTTCTTTTTCTTCTGAAAATCCATCGCCTCCCCCCACCATTTTCACTTTTGAATCCCCTTTCCTTTTCTTTCCTTTCCCTTCTTCTTTTTCTTTTTCCCCTTTCACTGACTTAACTTCCCAATTAAAATTCAATTTCATTCTCTCTTTATTTATAAATATTTTCTCTCTCGTTTCCTCCTGACTCTTTCGCTGCTCCCTTTCACTAGCTCTATTCTCTTTAATCTTGTCTTTCGGATTGCACAGTAAATAAGTCCTTATGTCCCGGTTTTCTCACCACGTCTTTGTCGCCGTCGCCATTTGGAGTTGTTTTCAATTTTCTCTCTCTGTTCATCTGCCGCTTCCTCCTGGTCGTCATCTGCAAACTCCCTTTGGTCCTTGTGGTTTGTATCCTCTTTCTCCTCCATAGTTTCTAATTTTACAATCATTTCAGTTATAGAGTTTTTAATTTCCAGTCCTATTCGTTCATATTCATCCAAAAAGTTTAACATTTTATCGCAATGGTTCTGGCTCCTGGCAACATTTTCCTTTGTATTTTCATCCATTTTAATTTTAGAGTCCGAGGAATAAAAGTCCAAATAGTCCAAATGTTATATCCAAATCCAAAAATTTGTGTACAAATTTTAGTCCAAATTAGTCCTGAGTTACTTTTCCATTACGCTTCTGGGATTCCATCTGCCTCCAATCTCATCCAGTATAGGGGGAGGGGTTGAGACAGACCTTTCCCTTGAATGCTGCAGCCCTTTTTCGCCCACCGCTTTCTCAAAAAACACAGCAACCACTTTGAAAAAGTTTTTTTTTAGAGGATTGTAGTTCAATTTAAAATCTTAGCTTACCCAATCTCACCTCCAAATGGATTTCATCATCTACCTCCTGCACTTTGCTTTTCACGGGTTGTTTCTCCTAATTGGACACCATTTCTGGCTCCTTCCAACCCGAATCCGGCTACAGCTCTCAGAGGATGAGGGAGGGGTGCACATAACCCCTTCTACCTCCTCCTCCATGCTCCTTCGCTGAGCCTTCCCTGCAGGAAAGTTCAGACCCCCTGGGGGGTCCAGATTTCAGTGGTTCTGGGGCGAAACAACCGAGCTCCCATGACTCGCACCCAGTATCGCCAGAAGTCACCCCGGAAGTCTCGAGAATTTCTTAATTCATATCTTATATTTGCCCTTTCCAATTGACACCCTTCAGATGTCAATTAAATACCAGTAGGGAACTTAAAGTTTGAACATCTGAAGAGAAGAAAATCAGGCAAGATGACTGTAACAAGTTCCTTTTTGTTTTTATTTTGCTTACTCAAATTGCTATATAAAAGTTCAGGCATGCTTACCGTAATTTAGACCACTGCACCTCTTTTTACCCCAAATAGTATTCTAATATATGTTGCCCAGCAACCATGACACAACCTCAAAAGTGTAATGTTCCATTAAAAAAGAGAGGGAAAAGAGAGATATATTTCATGGCTGGTCAAAATAGAAGTATAATCCATGTGAGCAGATAAATAGGCAAGGATAAATGTGTAGAATTTTCAGTCTTTTTGAGCACCTTTTAAATAAATGTCACTCTGGAGAGATTCAGTGTTTAAGACAATGCATAAAAGTTTATTACCATTTCATGGACATGCAGTGTTAAATTAAAATGATGCCCATAGGGCCTGTCAACATTATTTTTATATTATAATACATTGATAATAAAACCACAAACTGAGAATCAACAAAAAAAACCCAATTAATTGGATAATAATTACATTTGCTTCATTGGGGGCCAATGAGTGCCAAGATAATGGATCTATTTGAATTATGACCCTCATCACGGAAACCGCATGAGGTTTGGGAGACAAAAAGCATCCAAACCCTTAATAGCTATCCAGAGAAAGGGGAATAGAATCTATACAAACATTTAAACAATTGACCTATTGGTTTCATGAGAATAAAGCTTTCTGTAACCATCCTTCCCATAAATCAGCAAAGCTGAAAGATTGCTGCAAATATTCGCTTTTGATTTGCTCCTGAGTGTTGGTTCTCGTGAAATAGTTTGTATATGTTCAATGGATGTTGATTTCACAGCATGTCCATGATGTAATTAATGATTCTTCTTGTTCAATGCATATGCAACACATCTAATGAGAAGCAGTCTCGAAGATTGCTCTTCCAATGATGGATTCAGCTTATTACCTACTTAATTTGTGGAAGTGAACTATACTTATATTCTGGATAAAGTTAAATGTTCACTAAATTATAATTGGAGAGAATTAAACATGTTCAGCGGAAAGTGAAAAATTTTTAAAAGCATTTTCAATGTCAATAGCAACAAACAACAACAAATCTCAATAATCTGGGAAGATTTTTTACATGCCCTGTGTCTATAAGTTTTAATTAACATATGCCATTAAAATAATACAACATAATGTTTGAACTTTGGTTCAAATTAGTCTTTTGGACTTTGACAGAAGAAAGTATCTGGGATAAAAAAAGAGGAGTACTTGATGATGCTGGAATTCTAATTTCAAAAATTGTTTATTTATTTATTTATTTCATTAGATTTATACCCTGCCTCACTTCCCCAGTCAGTGACTAATAGAACTAATGGAAGTGTTTGAGCTTGGAACTATAGCAACCCTTTTTTCTCACAGAAAATTTCATCAAAGTTGTCTAACAATGGGAGTACAGAAGATTGGGCTTTGACTTTTAAGGGTAAAATACAAAGTAAGGAACATGCATGTGTATAGCTATCATCTAATCAGTTAGGATTAATTCAGCCCATTGAATTCAATCCCTTGATCAGGGCAGGAATCCAGATAAAAACAGATCTATCCACCCTCATCCACTGAAAGGGATGAACCACACTTCAATGGATAATTGTCAAATTACTCTTACAGTTAGGAAGGTTTTTATCATTGTATCAGAATTTGCCTTTGTGAAACACAGAAGTTATAATTCCCAGGCTTATAGTGCCAGTAAAAGAGAATATATGTAGTTGAGGGCTGAACTGTGGAGTTCTTGATGCTCTGTGAGTTTGGTTGTTTGCTTGCAAATATTTCATTACTTGACCAGGTAATCATAGTCAGTAACCTAGTTGAATAATGAAATGTCCGTATGCAAACAACCAAGGTCATAGAACATCAGGATTCAGGAACTCCAGTCTGGAAAGATGGAAAATAAGACCTGGTCTTCTTCTTTTTGATACCCTTACAGATGTTTCAAAAGTGCTAAGATATCTTCCTTCCTTCCCCTTTTCTCAGGGCTGAGAATGTCCCCACCTACACGTTCCCTTTATAATTTTAATTTTAGTCCTTATATGGTAACTTTATGGGATTCTAATGTGGATTCTTCTGCATATTATCACTAATCTTTACTATTACTCTGAAGTTGCCTATCAGCTGATACTTCAAGTCAGTGTTGATTCCTAGTGACTGCCTTAACTAAGTGACTCCCTGCAGATTTTCTTGGTAAGCTTTTAGAAGTGGTTTACTTCTGACAGCTGAGAAAGAGTTACTTGTCCAAGGTCAACCAACTGCCTTTGTACCTGAGGCAGAATTAGAACTCACAGTCTCCTGGGGTCTAGCCACTAACCACTACTCCAAACTGGCTCCCCTATCAGCTGATATGAAGGTGACTTTATAACTGAAGCAATTATACTTTATGGACTGATTCAGAGTTACACAGGTGGAAGCTCATAGAATCATAAAGTTAGAAAAGATCTTGGAGGTCTTCTAGATCAATCATCTGGCCCAGGATTCCAGGGAAGGAATCCTCATATCATCCCAGACAAATGGCTGTCTAACCTCTGCTGGAAAACCTTCAGTGAGGGAACATCTACAACTGTAGAAGGCCATTCTACTGTTTAATAGGTCTTCTGGACTGAGAATTTCTCCTTCTCCTTTCTCTCTCTACTGCATGTGATATTACCTATAGTTACAATTTTGAATACTCTGTTTTTAATATTTTGAATTACTATCTAACCCAAGGCTATAGGACTTTGCCGGTTAAATTTTGATAGTTGAGAATCAAAGAAAATCAAAGAATGCAAAATAGGAAACAAAGCCTCAAAAACAGTTAAGGTAACAACAGTTAATCCTATAATCTGAGGCAGCTGCCTCAAGATGGAGATGCTAGGAGATGTTGATCAGCTTCATGTTGTAGAACAGAGTTGTTTTTGTCAGCCTGCCCTGTCCCCTAACTAGATTGATGCCCTTAAGTAAAGCGAAGGATGCTGCCCTATAGCCAGTGTGGAAATAACAGTTATCTGACAGTAGAGTAGGTTCTCTTGTTTTAAAGCCAGCATCATGTTTCCAAGCAGCCCTGATTGTTTTATTTATTGTTCCAGCCTAAGAAGTCAAGATTACAAGCTCCATCAACCCGTCCTGCTTTGATAAATATTGAACAATTCCCCTGTGTCGCATTAATTATAATTCTATGGATTTGATAAGAATAAGGATTAGCATGGGAGTGTTTCAGCTATTGCTTCATTTGGGCTTAAGGCACAATAAGGAAAATCACCATAGGAATCTACACATCAAAGCTTGATTTGGAATATTTTCGCTGGGTTTCCTTGATGAGCCCAGTAATCAGTGTCTGATCTTTGACATACATTGTATCAAAATTATGTGCTTTTAAATTGATGTTAGTGCCATGTATATTCGTAAAACCTTCACCTAATACTACATCTTAAGTCAACAAAAAAGCCACCAGGAAGTTACAAGTCACATGACATCGTGCTTAAGAACCTGTGGTATTGACTTAATGATTGCAGCCAGAATACATGTCACTCTTTTTCAGCCCAACCTCCCTCACAGGGTTCTTGTGGGAAAACTAGGAGGAGAAGGAAGTAATGTAGAAGATGATGCCCCCAAAGTGCTTTTTCAAGAGGCTGGACTTTGGGGGGGGGGGGTTGAAAATGTTTTACTTCTCATCCAAGAAGTTTCTTCAGCTTCTGAAGAGCTGAAGAAGCTTCTTGAATGAGAAGTGAAACATCTTCAAAGAAAAATCAGTAAATCCAGTTGCCTCTTGACTTGGTTGTGACTTTTGGCACAACCATGATCTGGATGACTGGAGAATCTCCATAGACATTTAGAAGATGATGCATTTGACCCAACCCTCAGGGTTAGCCTGATAATCTCCTACATCAGTATTAGATACATTTGCTACCTTGAATTGGTTATAAAAATAATAAAAATGAAATATAAATAAATAATAAATCTGGTAGGGTCACATAACTTTTCACCTTACAATGTATTGTGTAGTGATGGAGTTGCCAATACAACTGCAGTTTACTAACTACAAATAAGCACTATCCATATAGTGAATTGGACTGATCAGATACCAGGCTCCTATGCCCACAGTTCAAGGACACCTATTTGCATTGCAGTTCTGGAGAAGAGCAGGCAGAGCTGGGGCGGGGGGTGGAAGAGTTAAAAACATTATCAGCTTAGAGTTGTTACATTGCCACAACTGGTCTAAGTCTAACCACTCTTGAATTCCGTTGACCCTTATTTGGTGCCAATTTAGAATTGCACTTTAATTGACTAGATTCTTGTATATTGGCTTGAGCAATACATATTGAACTACAACTTAGCATATGAATCTGACCTTTTCTGCCGGACCTCAGATTTTTTTGACACAACATTCATCAAAAGACCAACTGGTAACCAGATTGCTTTTCAGAGGAGAGGGAACCTTCCAGAATCCATGAGTACGGTCTGCAGCATCTAGCTTGTGCTCATGCTACACATACGTTCTACAACTATTAACTACGTAGGCATGAAAGAATCAGTCATAAAAGTAATAGTTAAAATGGAGCATGGACTGAGATTCTGCCCATCCCCTTGTAATTTCCCAGCAAGCTTAAGAGTACACTGGCTTTTCTTTACTCCACCAACCATTACAGTTTATTTTATTTTATTTATTACATTTTTATGCCACCCATCTGCCGAAGGACTCTGGGTGGCTTACAACAGAGATAGCAATAGCACTCAGATTTTATACGCTGCTTATTAGAGCTTTACAACACTCCACAAGCAGTTACAGAGTCAGCCTATTGCCCCCACAATCTGGGTCCTCATTTCACCGACC